>BCLG01000395.1:65180-172841 GCA_001602295.1 Zoysia matrella | reverse complement strand
AATACATACTCCCTACCTCTCTGAATTGTTGGCACTTTTGACTTTTAGACACCATATTTGATCATTCATCTTGTTTATTATTTTACAAATATAAAAATACATTAGCTATGTTTAAATTATCTCTTATGAGAAAACTAATCACAATAAATAAATAGTATTTTTAAAATTTTTAAATAAAACAGAGAACCAAACATGTCATCTAAAAGTCAAAACGTCAATAATTTAGGGAAGTAGCACATTCCCTAGAATCTTCACCATCCACCAAAAATCATTTTTTTGCTCAAATATTTTCCCGTAATACATTACAACGGTCAAGACTTAAATATATAGTAAACGATAGGAAATATGAATCTTTAGACCTGCCCATAAAGAATGTACACAAATATGCACTGTTCCATGTACATTTATTAAAAATTAAAACATAAACATACAAAATTATATCTCTACTCTTAAAAAGTACAATTTTTCTTTTCTACATACACACGAAAAAGTATCCCCAACAGAGATGAATTAGACTACATGCACACGGAAAATGCACCCAGAGTTATCCTTTTTTACAAATCTGACGGATGAAAATCTCTCGACAGACACCTCTTACAGATCTAACGGATTAGCTCTTAGAGATATCTCAAATCTTAGACCCACACGGACTATTGTTAGTTAAAAAAACACAACTATCCGGAACAAATATATGTGATATAAGAAAAGTTGTTGGAATATAAAACAAATTCATTTTAATTTAATATATTATTTTTAAGTTAATATTTTTCCACCAAAGGAAGTTTCATGACTACTAGATAAATCCAATCATTGCATCGTGAGTTCCTCCCGTCACATGGTCACGCCTCCCTGATTTCTAATGCCAACTTTGGAACGCAGGATATTTTCAGGAATCTCACGGAAATTTTATATGAATTAATTCAATTTCACAAGAAAAAAATAAAAATCAAAAAAAAATTCTTTTATTCCAAAGAGGACCTTAAGTTTTTTTTAAAAAAAATGACTCACGCCTCCCTTCCCTCATGCAAATAAAAAAAACGACCCCATACGACCCCACACAACTTGCTCCCAAACCCCAGCGCCGTTTATAGCATCCGGCTCTTTCCGGTGTGCCTCAAACTTATGAATTTTGATTCAATTTCATAGAAAAAAATAGAAAATAAAATAATTTCCATGTTTCTAAGGTGGACTTAGCCCCATTTGGAACGCATGAATTATTCTCATTTCTATATTTTTTACTGTGAAAGTGACACTGATTTCTTTAAATTTCTATAAGATTTCTGTCAAATTCATGTGTGCCAAACGGAAATTTCATACCAATTAATTAAATTTCACAGAAAATAGAAAACAACGCTCCATTTGAAAGGAGGACTTAATCGCTTCCCACCGCTAATTTATAATGAAAAATGAGAAACATCAAATTTCATTATTAATATATTATTTTCTTCAATTGATATGTTTCTTTATACCGTAGCGTTAGTACGGATATCGAGACTAGTACGGAAGAATAAATGAAGAACTGATAATACAAGTTACAAAAATGATTTTTCATCACCATCAAAAAATCACTGCCCAGCAATCATCTCATCTCCCACGGCCACAAATCCTCAATCTCATTTATGCATGCTCTCGTCACCCCAAAAAGAAGGCAAATGAAGAAAACAAAATTGCAGCCTCAATTTCTTATGATCTTGTTCCAACTCTCAGTGAAGCTGGTGAGTCGTTGGAGCGCAACATCCAGTGCTGCCAAGCTCATGTTGGCGAAGCACACCCTGAACCACCCTGGCTCCGAGCAATGGCACGATGAACCAGGCGATATGTTGAGCTTTGCCTCGGCGACCACCCGCCGCCACAGCCTCAGCTCCCCGTCAACCGTCGGTTCATCGAGTAGCGGTCTCATGTCCACCCACACGAAAAGCCCCGCGTTGCCGGGCAGGCAGGAGACGCCAGCGCACCGAAGCCCCGCCACGACGTGGTCGTGCCGCTCCCGGAGGCGGGCACGATTGGCGCGGACGTACGCCGCGGCGAAAACCGCGTCCGAGAGCATCGCGGCGAGCGTCTGCTGCGTCTGCGACGAGACCAGCGTGAAGCTGGACATGCGCCGGGCGGCGGCCACCACGGCGTCGTTGTACGAGTACACGACGCCGACGCGGAAACCCGGGAGCCCGAGGTCCTTGGAGAGGCTGTACACGACGTGCACGCGCGCCGCGACGGCGTGGTCGTCGCCGCAGCTGACGCGGTCCTCGACGATCTCCGCCACGCTGACGAGGTCCGGCGCGGTGAATACCGAGCCCGAGTAGATCTCGTCGGAGACGAGGTGGATGTTGTTCCGCGCCACGAAGTCCACGATATCCTCCAGCACAGCCCTATCGATCGTTGTGCCGAGCGGGTTGGAAGGGTTCGTGAGGACGACGCCGCGGACGCGCGTCCCGGCGGCCACGGCCTCGTCGTACGCGACCTGGAGCGCGCCGGCAGTGACCTGGAACCCGGTGGCGCTGCTGCAGTACACCGGTACGATGTTCACGCCGGTCCTCCACCTCAGGTCCCTGTCAAATCTGCAACGAGCAATCCGCATCACACGCCACAACAAATTAAGCTTCGTGTCACCGGGATATAGAGGACTCTGCAACCATGGCAACTGAACAGTAAACTGTTTACCCTGGATAGTATGGAGTCGGAACAAGGAGAGCGTCACCGGGATTGGCCAGCAAGAACGTGAGAAGCTCGTTGGCAGCAGTCGCTCCGGCGGTGAGCACAATGCGGTCCGGATCAAACCTGACCTTGCCTCCCCTTATCGTCTCCATGAACCTCGCCATTGCCGTCCTGAAGGATTTGAGGCCATGGTAATCCTGGAACAGAGCGTTTTCTCGGAAGCCGACACCGCAGTCAGACGCCTCGGAGTGCTCCCGTAGGTACGCCTCCAAGAGATCAAAGGACACCTGCATCACAATGGTCATTACGACGATGCATTTTGCAGTGCTATGAAAGGTTGAAGATGACCAAAGAACCCACCTGGTTCTCTGCAAGGCCCATCTGGATGACACCGGACGGGTTGGCGACAGGGTCATAGGGGTCCTCGTCGTAGGCTCTCCACCCGGCGAAGTAGGCGGAGTCCTCACCGTGCGCCGCCGACGTCGCAATGTCCGACAGCGGAGGCTGCGCAGGAGAAGAAGCAAGCAGCTTGCCACACATGGGGTTGGACCTTGTGAACTGGGATCAAACAGAGTCAGGACACTGAAGAATTTCAGGTTCAGCTCTCCGAGAAGGGTTCAGAGCTTGCCAGCTGCAGCTCTCCAAGAAGGTTGCAGGTCTGCAACGCCAATTGGACACTGCACAGGCAACCACCGGCCTGGGTTCGCCAGTATTTATACACTACTTAGTTTCCATCAATACTATATATTCTATGTGTGAAAAAGGTCAAGTTAGGGGGAGTTCGAGTTGAAGAATTGCAGTTTTTCAAATGATTAAAAAATTAACGGAGAGAAGAAGCAGCTTGGTGGACTTTTTGGGGGGTCAATTATTGGCTATACCTAAACATTTTTTTAATCTGTTAAGGGATTTCAACTGAATAGTTGACCATAGCCAAGTTGTTTCATTACAGGCATGGTTCAGCTAACTCGGTTCATCATTGAGGCAGGGTTTTGTTGTTTCAATGCAATGCATTGAGTAATTTGTTTGTGAGATCAAATCATTGGGGAATACGTGGGCTACAATAGGGATAAACAATTTCTACCGTTCAACAGGAAACCTTACAAGAGAGGATCATAAACCGTTACCACTAATGCAGTTGAAATAGAAGAGATTTCAAGGTTGGGCAGTGAGATCCAACATAGTTGCACGTCAACATAGAGGAAGTATCACAACAATCATATCCTCTTAATCCAGCCGAACAGTGCCATATTAGCAGTGTCTCTTTGCGGTATCCAAACCTACAGGTTGAAAGGCTGCCATTGGTGGCTTGCACCGGTGTCGCAGCTAGTGTTCTTGTGGAGGGATGGTGGAGGCTGCAACTAAGGTTTCGAAATTGTGAGATCATCCAATCCATTAACCCCTTACGGATCATTATTCGTGTGAACCTTTAATACAAATCAAATTTATATCGTCTCTTAGGCATATCTGTAACAATCTCACTTACCGAGAGACAATCACATAGGTAAGATACTCAGATATTCCAACCCGTTAGTTTCATATATTCACGGCAATGCTATGAAAACTGGTTTCATATCATAAGTCAATAACAACACATTGACTCGCGTACACATATAAAGATCAGATCGGTTGAACATTTAACATACACGTATACCAATTCCTTTGCCTCATGATATCAGTCCAACAGATATGTGCCATCCTGTGCTAGCTTGGTCATTTACTAGAATAAATAGTGCGTTCATCATAAATAACTAGTCATTATAATTAACTCTTTACAAATTGGCATGTCCATTCACTTTCAAATCCATTTATTTCGAGAGGACCAGAGATATCTCTTCTATTATTAGGAGAAAAATGTCTCAATCACTCACACCCCGACATGTTTCACGACATACCTGAAAGTTAGCTTTATTAAAAAAATTATGTGTCAATACTTTTATGAAAGCAAGCTTTTGGTATTAATGACATGCATTACTCCCTACGGTTTCATAATTCTTGACATTGTAACTAAGGCTGCCAATAGAAGCTCGAGCTCGCGAGCTATTCGGGTTCGACTCGTTAAAAGTTCGGCTCGAGCTCGGCTCGAAAACTAATTGAATCAAATTCGAGCTCGGTATAAAGCTCGCAATCCTATCGAGTTCAAGCTCGGTCAAGCTCGATAAGACTCGTTAGGATAAATAATTATTATTTTATATTTTAATAGCTAATTTATTAATTTTATAGTTTAAAATAACTTTTTATATTATTTATATAATTTTTTTTATTATCCAGCTTAAATCGAGCTGAGCTCGAATAGGCTCGAGTTCGATTCGAGCCGAACTCGAGCTCGACTTGAAAATTAAAACTAAAACTGAGCTCGCTCGAGCTCGGCTCAAGTTAAATTCGAGCTCGAGCTTAGATAGGTCAGGCTCGCTCGAATTCGGCTCATTGACAGCCCTAATTGTAACAAGACTTGGGTCAAACACTGAAAATGTAAATCACAAATAACTTTAAAATTGTTAAGTTTAAAAATGTCAAAATTATATGATTATATTTGTCTTGAAAATATTTTCATAATATATAGAAATAGATGCCAAAGTTATATCTTAGAGACCGTGTTGTTGTCTAAAATGTTAAGAATTATAGATCCGGAAGGAGTACAAGAGAAACGGCCAGTGCACATCGTGAGGTTCAATCCCAATGCAAAGCTTCTCTAAGCAAGGAATGTCCGAATGTATGTAAAAGGGTAAATTGATTTGAATTCAGCTTCGTTTTCGTAGGCAGCTGGTATACAGAAAAATAAGTACGTCTCCTCTGTTCTTGTCTGGCTCGCTGCCAACCAGAGTTCGCGTTGTTTCGAGTTGGCAACGTCAACTTGCACTTATTTCTGAATTCTGATGCATTGTATGTCTCTTACCAGAATTGGAAATATGAATTATTCAGTATAAAATGGAGCTGGAGTTCATGAACTTCGGCTGCTTACGATTTACGACCGGAATACCAGTATATCTTTTGAGCTAGCAACTGGCTGTCGTTTCTAGAACACCAGTACATGCATGTATGCGCAACCCAAAATTCATGAACCGAATACAAAATTTAAAAACTAATTTTGACTTTGACTTGCAATTTCATGGGCGGACCTTTCTTTATGAATGCAACGTTTTACTTTGTGAAGAGTCATGCAAGTACGGACTTTTTTTAAATAATACGTATTTTGTAGTAAATTACAGAATTAATACTAAACATTCGGAAATAACAAAAATATTACTAAGTCGAATGTTGGACGTTCGAAAATAGAGAAGTCGCATACCCAAAATTCGATTTCAGAGAAGTCGAACGTTGGATGTTCGACTTCTCAAAAATCAAACATTGGGCACTAGACTTCTTAGAAGTCGAACATTCATAATTCGACTACTAGTTCTCGAAGTGAGGTGACAGCCACTCGAATTCTGGAAATACGATTACACTAATTCGAATAACCAACATACGACTACAATTAAAAAATATTTTTTCCGTGCTTGCAAAAAATGATTTGAATTATTTAATAGTAGTTTATTTGTAATTTATTATTGTGCACGAATTTTGCGAAATGTTGTTATTGTACTTGATAATATTGATAGTATAAAATAAAGGAGTAGTAATATTATTGACAAAATTAAAATGGAGAAGATACGATATTAAATAAGGCACAGATAATATAAATATTATAATAGCCTGGCACATTATGTTAATACATAAAATAGAATTACACAATAGACTAAAAATAGGGTGCCTACGGTGCCATGCACGGAGGTAGTCCTAACACGCTTTAGGAAAACATAATTTTTCGCTAGGTGAGATACAAATGCTCCCTTTCTACTCTTACTCTAATGAAAATGGGAGGGTCCTGCAGAATAGTTGGTGTTGTGCATATAGTTTATTGGCGGTGGTGGATTTGCAGGTCCAGACCTATGGTGTGGGCACCTGCAAAATACATCATCGCAGATGGTATTATCATCATCAACAATGCTGATGATGTTCTCGGGGTCACCTACACGATGCTGTAGATCAGCTAGCTCCCCATACAACTGTGTTATCCGATTATGCAGGAATTTAATGTACGCTTGAGTCGCGGGAATAGGTGATGGATCAACCCAACGGGTCCATCCACAGTTCTCGTCGTCATAGTACCACTACAAAAATAAAAACTATAAGTATAGATACACATAAAATGAAGAATGACCACGTAAAAAATAAAGTGATACTAACGGCTCTCTGCGGGCATCGAAAGAAGCGTCGACCACTCACCCCCTTTCATTTGCACAACACATTTTAGACCATAGTTGCACTTAGGCCACTCTTCCTTAGTAGCATCATACAGGCTAAGTGGATTTCCCATCCCAAAATCTCTCCATGTTTTAAGTGGAAACTCGGGAATATCTTCATACCAGTCGGGTCCAAAACTCCCATCGTATCTAAGTGGTGAATGCCTAATAGAACCAGCTCGCCTACCACGACCTCTACTCCCCATTATGGTGGTTCAAACTTGGTTTAGCGTAAAATGGAGGGGAGGGGAGATGGCTCTATTTTATAACCGATTCGAGGCATGATTGCGGCTCTGTAGGTGTCGTGTTATCATATCATGTCATGTTCAGCAGGAATCGATACTGTAGATCCATGCGCATAGCTTTTAGCTTTTTTTACATTTTCCTGTTGACATTGACAAGGCAAACGGTGGTAATAATGGTGTTCTGTTAAAGTTGGAGTATCCCATGTGATGCAGAATCCCGTAGACATGGACTTGGTCCATGCACCCTTTGTTTTCTGCCTATAAAACGGAACTAGAGTGAACATCCATCAAACACAGATCACAATGGCATCCAACGCAAATCAGAGGCTAGAAATCCCACCATGGAAAGATCGGCCGTTCTGTGAATGTGAAGAGCGAGCTAAACTTTCTATATACCATGGTCGTAAGTATTTCCATTGTTTGGATTTGGATTCTGATTATCAAGTACCGATAGTACCTCATTCAACTACTTATGTTAATGCATTTATAGGATTATAGTTTTTTATGTTACTAAAATTGAACTGTTTCTATTTCCTATATACAAGCCATGTGAGTTTGAAGAACGGTTAGACAACAGTCCTGCGCCAAACAATGTTGCACATATCATAGAATTAGAAACTGATGCTCAGTACTACACGCGTATGCGAGAGTATGAGAGGATGCGACGTACGCTACTTTATACCCAACAACAACTACCTGAAAGAGAGATAGGACTCAAGATGCGACATGATGAACTAATTAGACGTCGTTGTGCTCATATAAGAAAACGTTTTTCTAGTGCACTGTAGAAGGGAACGTAGTTTATCAATGGTATGATGTATTTCATAGTCTATGTATGGTATGTAATCCCATGTACCACTAAGTAATGAATAAAATCATCGTACCCTATCGCATCATATTTATTGGATGCCCTGAATTCACGTGAACGGACATTATTGGTGCCATGTGTTTTGTCTCAACATGAAGGTGATGCAGCAGCCAAAATCAGGTCACTATCACCTTTTTCAGGGTGGTCGTACATCGATGGAGTGTACCAGTCTGGGGGACCACGTTGTCGTGTCGGTAACTGCATACCCTGAGTAGTACCGATGTCAGGTTGAGTATTCTGCGTGGGCAAAGGTGCCCCGTAGAGCTGTGACACCTCATCCATAGGGGTGCCCATATCTGCAAATATGGACTCGCTAGTGGCTGATGATAAACCTATAAATTGTCCAGCACTCTCGAAACGAGGTATCCCTGCATTACATCGTATGCAATTCAATAATTATAGAAAGTACTGACATACTAATGTACTAGTAATAGTAAAGAATAACACACACCTGATGGATGTAGAGGAACGTGCCAAGTTGAGCCTCCTGCCTCGTCGGGGCGTGGTGGTCCTGGAGGTGGTAGTATTGTCCAGAGAACATCTAATCACTGCTTCCAGGATCTCTAGGGGGCCTCTGCTAGGACGATCCGCCTACTACATCTAGTCGTGAAAGAGGTGGAGTGTTGTAGACTGGACCAGTGTACATCTGCTCTGTGGCAAAGGTAGTAGGGGCCCATGGGGGACAGGGAGCAGTCGATGACGGACGTGGAGTAGTATCAAGCTGTCAGCAAGAAGCAAGCTCGACAATACGTCGTCCCTTTGCTGCCAAACGAGAAAATGCAGCGAGTACCTCCTCAAGATGTACCTCACATTGTGGCTGCTGGTTCTCTCGGAGGCGAGATGCCGTCATAGTAGCCTCTGTGTAGATGTCACCCCCCAAGTCCGACTGTCAAAAAAGAAGCAATGTTAAAAATCTTTACATTTTATAAAATTTGAAATAATTACATTTTTATTATAATACGTACCACCATATGCAACACTACTCCTGCGTGGCCTGGGTATAAGGCTGAGGTGCTAGCTAACAATGGTCGTGGTGGGTCCTCAATATGAAGTAGTCGGTGCACGTCCTTAGAATATACCATTGCAAGTAAAACTAGTAACTGCTCGGGTCGGAAGGTGTCGCATCCTGAACCACATCTGCGCCTGCTTCACTCCACTCTTGCAGCTAATGTGACATCCTTCTCGTCAGCTCTGCCTCGCTCTTGCGAGCTCCCTTCCTAGTGAACGTGCAATATATAGACAATTTTACATTTACGTAATGCAAGAAATGTAAAACTATAATTGTTTAATGACACATACCAGTGAACATTTGCAGGTAAATTGTCTCCTACTGGGACTGGGATCTCCTGACGACGACCAAACTGCCTCATAACGTGGTGTACCGCATAGTCCTCAACAAATGCATCAAACACAAGCTTCTTCTTTGTCAGCCAAAACATAGTCTCTGTAGCAACGATGCGAAATACCACGAGCTCCAGAACGTGTGTATACCAGGTCCTGCCGGTATGGCTCCTGCATAACTAACTCAGCCGAAGATGGTCAACCCGCTCCGTGAAAGGCTCATACGCCGAACGAACCTGCAAAGCTGCCCATTGAGGCTGAAAAGAAATACTATAAGTATATTAAATATCATTTACAAATATATTGCAAAGAGATCCCATCGTTGGCTTGTCGATGTCATCCCCACCATATATATCATCAGTGTAATACCTTGGCTCTACGTACGGACGTCCAATCTGGAATCGCTCAAATGACCACAACTGCAGCAGCAGTACCTGTCAATATAGAGGTCCCACGTTTCTTAAGGCAAGCCTCACATAGAGCACGATACGTAGCACAAAGAACAACCGACCCCCAAGACAACTGAGGAACATCTGCAGCTTCACTATCAGCAATAGCTCGTGCGTAGGAAATCCACCGTGCATCAACAGTGTCACCATATGTCGACGTGAACATAACCCAACCAAACAACCAAAGGAGGTATGCCTCTAGGTGTCAAGCAACCTGGTACTCCGTCGGGTCATGTGCCCTGTTCTCAACCTGTAAAAGAACAACTTATTAACATGTAGCATAATGATAATATATTAATGATATCAATAAAGAAAAGTACTAGTGTTGTCGAACCTTGAACTGCTGTAACCACTGCTTCTTTGGACCATTCTTTTGTGTCGGTGCAATTTGAAATACTGCACCTTCCACGACACCTGCAAACTGGTCCGTCAAGTCCTGTTGCCACCGAATAGGGGTGACAGAGGGCCCAATAATATCACCAGCAATGGGTAACCCAATAAGCGTTACTACATCCTGCAAAGTGACAGTCATCTCTCCAATCGGCATATGGAATGTGTGGGTCTCAGGCCTCCAACGGTCCACTAGAGCTAATAGAAGTGACCGGTCAAATGGAAACCGCCGTGAACACTCTACATGAGGCTGTATGACATCATCATCCTCGTGATCATCATCAATATCTTCAATCATCTGCGCCAAAGGGAGCAATCCAGCTCTAGATAACCTGCAATGAATACAGTTTATGTTACACCTCATATGAACACATATAAAATAAAAAAAAACATATAAAATTATGAAGTATAGAAAACCTAGGCAACCATCGTGAGTCAAGACGCCAAGCCTTCGCAGGTGTATGGGCCAACAACACAGGAACATTTGATTCTCCATGTGAGGCAACTTCAAAAGCACGGTGACGCTGGTCTAGAGAACAATCCAAGAGCTCATAATGTGGGTCCATAGCTGCATTACATATAACTGATATAATAGAGCAACATAAACATAATAGATGTGCAATTGTTTTTACAACATACACATGACTCGTACAACATTAAAAATATACTAAAGGGTGTTCTCACATAAAAAATAAATTATAGTACAATTATAGATTACATGACACATAAGTAATCATAGTACTTATAAAGCATGTCCATCATACGCTTCTCCATAGTGTTCACCGCGACGATCCCCTACACGTCGAGTAGAAGTTGATGCTCCACCTTCACATTCCTTATTCAGTGTACAATCCTTTTTCTTGTGACCATACTCATCACATTCACTGCATCGCCTTATAGGTCCTCCAACCTCAGCTTCATCCATGTCATGTCGAATGCGCCTAGTCTGCGGACGACCCCCTTGCCCATGATGATGTCTAAGCATATTCTGATGGGGACAAACAAAGCACCGTATCTTTGTCATATTCTGGGAAGTCAAAATGTGCAGCAAATCCATGAAACTCTCCGGTCCAGGTATGCACCACATTTTTCTTCAAATAGAATGGTGAAACATATAATGCCGTGTTCACACCAATCTGTGACAGTGCTGCAGCAACATGAGAACATGGAATGTGAAGCAACTTCAGCTTATTGCATGTACACTGACACCATCCATTTAATTCAGCTCCGAAATTAACCTCGTGTGTAACAACTCTTGTCTCACTTCCTACCCCTCCTTTGACTCTCAAAGTTATCTCAAATCAATGCTCTATTACGCCCATGCTACGCACCATATGTTGAACATACTTCTCATTCTTTTCTGCCAAATGCTTCATCATACGAAAACAATAAGTATCCACAGTCGAGCTATGAAGTACAGCAGCTGCGTGTCTCTTTTGGTAGTACCGAATGAGCCCATGCAACATCTCTTCCAAAATTCTAATTAGAGGGTAATCCGCGCAGCCCTCTAATAAACCAATTGTACAACTCAGCTATGTTTGTAGTCATGATGCCATACCTAGCACCTCCACTGTCATAGAGCAAGGACCACTTCTCCTTTGGCTCAGCTTCAATCTAGTGTGAGAAACAATTGATGTGCCTCGATGACCTCCTTCAAACATTTGGAGGGTCCAATCCTTCACCAAGGGCTGGTAGCACCTCTGGTAAAGTCTCCCCAGGTGTTGGTGGTTTCTTTTGTCTTTCTTGGACGTGAGTCCTTGTATTTTTGTCTAGTTCTATCCAAAGGGCCTCAAACTTGTGACTTTGGTTCTGACTAGATAACCTTTTAAACATTTTCATGAGAGACTTGTTTTTGAATTGCTTATAAAAATTAGCTCCCATATGTCGCATGCACCACCTGCTCTGCAAATCAGGCCATGAATATGGTTCATTGGGATCCTCTTGCAATGTTTTAAGAGCAGATAATATCCCAGCATGTCGGTCATGAATGATGCAGACATTAGGTCGATCTCCAATGACCCCTGCTTTAAGGTGTCTAAAAAACCAAAACCAACTCAACCTACTCTCAGACTCCACAAAAGCAAATGCTAAAGGAAGTATCTGATTGTTGGCATCTATTCCAATCGTAGTTAATATTTGAACTTTGTATTTTCCAGTCAAGGAAGTGCCATCCACACAAACTACAGGCCTGCAATGATGGAATGACTGAATGCATTGACCCAATGCAAGAAAAGCACGTCGAAAAATTCTGGGTTCATCATCTTCCAACTCAGTCTCCTTAAATGCAGTGTATGTGCCCGGATTCCTTTTCTTCAAAATATCAAGCACTCGGGAGAGATTGCAATTTGAAGCCTCATAGGTGCCCCAACGCTTTTCTAAGGCCTTTTGCTTCGCCCTCCAAGTTTTTTGATAGCTTATATCATACTTAAATTGCCTTAAAATTGAGCGTTGGATGTATGAACAGTCCATATCCCGCTTCTCAATATTCTCCACGAACAATTCATTTGCAATAAATGAAGCAGTCAGGTTGCGATGCTTATGATCGACATTTTGAAGTGTGTAGCTATGTTCACAAACTTTAGACACCAACCAATGTGTCTCATGCTTTGGGTTTTATGCATAAACATAGAAACAACATCCATCATTTCTGCACTTCACGCTGTACTTGTTAGGGCTAGAATTAACAGTCCACACCTCTCTATGTGATAGAACCACCCAACGTGCTACAGCGTCTTTCAATTCAGACTTATTAGGAAAGAGCTGATTCACATGAATCGTACACGATCCATACTCCCAACAAGAATGTTGGTTATCCATCACCTAGATTGACGCTTTTTCAGGTCTATTCCATTCATCTGGGATGGGATTACCTCCAAACGGATTGTCATCCTATTCGTCATCGTCATCTTCATCACCACCAACTGACACCTGCTCAGCCTCATAAGTTGCATTAAGATCCACATTCTCCAGCTCTTCAACAATTCTTTCATCAATATCTCCAGCATCAGCTTGGCCCTCAAGAACCTCAGCGTCACCAATATTGTTATAATGCAGAGTTTAAATCTTGCCTAACTTCTTCAGTTGCTACCATCATTTTGTGACAATTATTATCATTTTCAACCACATTTGTTGCACTGCTATGTGAGGCCACATCATTATGTTCATATAACTCTTTTGGACAAGGCTGCACAAACATAATAAATTGAGCATTCTTCTCCGACACCAATCCAACCACTGCAACCACTTTGTTGTCCGACACACCGACTTCAGCTCCCAACGAACCGGATGGAATGTATGGGTCCACAAGCATTGCACCTTAACTGAATAAATACTAGAGTCCAACTGGAAAAATTTTGTCAACCAAACAATGATCTCCATCATTCTTGACGCGTCCGAGTTAGGGTGTTCAATGTCCACATATGGAAAATTGCTCAGGTCAACACCATTTGGACCATTTCGAATTTCTCCGGTGCCATAATAAATTCTAAGAGTTATCATATTGAATTCACCGATCTCTGTCAAAAAATTTAATAACATTGCATCGTTAATATGTTTTCTAAATGTAATTTTAATGTCTACAGATCAATATTTCATTCATACATTAGTTTATACTTAACAATATTATATTGTACTAATAATATTATGCAAATATTGTTATATTACTTACGATCCTAATACTCGATATTATACCATGTATACATACTACGACCCTTATCAACTATCTATTTTATAAGAGCATTATTACAAATATAATCTTATACTAACAAATGTATAAAAAAATATATACTAACACATTCTAACTTAGTTTACCACATCAAATATAAAATATAAACTATTTTTTTACAGTATAGTATTAACTTAATTGCAATAATACATATAAACCTAAAAAATATAACATAAAATAGAAAAAACACACATACTGTGAGCCGTGAGCCCGGCACGCACCGCTCCGGCTGGCTGCCGCCAGTTCCTGCTCCCACCTCGGCCTTCGCCGACCGCTTCCGTATGCCGCGCACTCCCGCTCGATGCGCTCGCCGGTCCGTGCAGTGTGAGAGAGAGCGAGTGAGTGAGAGAGAGAAGGAAGACGCCGGCGAAAGGATAAGGCAAGAAGTCGAACAACGGTTATTCGAGTTCCCATAATTCGAATGCTCGGTATGCGACAAAGGGAAAGTCAAACGCCCAGAATACGACTTCTGAGAAGTCGAACCCCCCAATGTCTGACTTCTCTGCGCCTCTTTGCCAGCGCTGCCCGTGACCGTGTGGGCCCCGCGAAGTCGAATAACAGGGAATTCGAATATTGAATATTTGACTTCTCTTAAATCGAATACACAGTGTTCGATATCTGATATTTCGAATATCCAGCATTCGAATATAAAATATTTTTGTAGTTTTATTACTTTGGGTATTTTTTCTGTTAATAAAAGTTGTAACAGTATTATTTAAAAAAATTCTGCAAGTACATACATGGTTGAGTACAGTTTTTTTTAAGATATAGGGAAAGGTTTTGAGACTAGATACATTGTACAAGAAATATGTCGTATGTCTTGATGAAGTTTTGAAATTTTGTGGGTATTTTGTTGCGGAAGATTTTAAAAAACTCTTGTTCCATAATTAGTTTAAAAATGTTTTGGCCATAAGAGGGAGCTTACCTAAGTAAAGATTTCGGCAACTGTAAATTTCTATTCTTTAAAAAGCACACCTTTTCTTTTCTATGTAGACCAAGTAAAATATCCTCAATAGAGATGGTGTAAGATCAAGTGATCGAGAAGGAGGTTGAATCGGCACTCACAAATTTTAACTTTTCTACACCTTACCGCCTACTAAGGAGCTAGCATTCAATTTCTAGCAAACTAGAGATAAGATAACACTCAAGGAACAACCTAATACGCTAGAGGCTATCAACAAAGAACACTAGAGCATGGCTAAGAATAAACAAGAACAACAACCTTAGTCTTGAGAGATAAACCATGGACGGGGCTAGGAGCTAGCTAGACAAAGGATAGCAAACAAGGTAAACAAGCTAGAAGCTAAGCAAGCCATCAATCAACTCTTACACATGCAAGTTATGATATGAAAGCAATCAAACAAGACACACTAGCATGAGAGCCACCATGAGTGAATTAGGAGCAACCTATCAATATTACTTGCTTGAATGAAAGAGCGGAAGGTAAATGACAAGTAGTAAAGAGAGAAGGGAGGCTCAAGATTTTTTCCCGAGGTCTCAAAAAGATGGCGCCTTCCCCTACTCCTCATTGAACGCTTCACTCCCAAAGTGAAGACACTGGCGGCCCGGCTGTCGCACTCAATACTCAAGCGCTAGATCAAGCCTCCAAGACTTGGGCGCTCACTCTTCGTGTCCCTTTCAAGCGGAGGACCCGAAATCGCTCACAAACTTGTGACATCTTCCACAAACGTCACGGAAGCTCAATCACCGACTCCTAACCGGTCTAAGCTGCCATAGACCAAGAGTAACAAGCCTTATCGCTCCTCTCTAGCCTCACAAGTTCCAGAAATGCGTGGATGCTCTAGTTACTCTCCATTTAGCAATAAAGATCTTCCAATCTTCCACTTGTGCTCTCCTTGATGGTCCTTGGCTCTCATAAGATGTTCCCTCAATCCTTCTTGCCGTTGGACATCTTCTCTTGGGCTGTCACACAACTATATATAGGCTACCAACTCCATAATAGCCGTTCATAGCCGTTGTCAAAAAGTTGTCTGCTTTTTCCAATCACCGGACTGTCCGGTGACTTGACCACCAGACTATCCAGTGACCACCTTCGTCTTGGGCTTCAGGAACATCCTCTCTAGACTCCACCTTCTTCTAGTCACTGGACTGTCTAGTGACCTCACCGAACTGTCCGGTGACCAACTCCTTCGATGATCCAGTCGCTTGCAACCTTCTCTGGAACCTGCAGCCTTCATAATCACCAGATTGTCCAGAGGCCTCACCGGATTGTCCGGTGTCCATTTCTTCAAACCAAAAATTCCTCTATGGAATCCCGCATCCTCCATAGTCACCGGACTGTCCGGTGACCATTTTATCCACTGAAACAGCCGATTTCGCCTTCTCTGAAAATACTGAAACTTATAGTCACAGGATTGTCCGATGATATCATAGGACTGTCCGGTGACCTATTCTGAAGCTGAAACATGGATTCTTCACTTCCATCTTGTTTCAAACTTCCTTCACTTGCTTCCTCAACTTGTGCTTTGTCACCTTAGTGCCATTGGGGACTCCTAGAGCATCCAAACACCCTAACACTCATGTGACCAAAAAGAAATGACTTGACCTCTCTTAATAGTATCGGTTTTTCCTATGGACTCAAAGCCTACACTAAGCCACACTTGGCTCTAGCTCATCCTTAGCCTTGATCCACCTCCAACCGCGACGCTCCATCAAGAGTCCAATCACCATATGAGTCCTCGATCGTCCTCGAGGAAGCTAACTTGTGATCCTTGAGATAAGCATATGTTGATCCTACATACAACAAGTTACTTCATGGTTCTTACTCAATCACCAAAACATTCGTACCATTGGGGTTTCCAATACTTTAAAGGCCATGAATCTTACATAGGTTATTTGTCAAAAAAAAACACAGAAGTTGACCAAGCCAAGTAACTGCAATGGAATCTCCCTCTTTTTGGTGATTGATGATAACTATGACAAACATGATCGAGATGATATCGAAATGGATTGAATTAAAGCACAAGACAACATAAGAGTAAAAGATATACAAAGTTGTCTTACCATCTCTTGACAATAAGCCCAAAACAGCACGGGGTTTCATACCTTAGCATTGTTCTCCCCCTTGATAAATGTGTCAGCGTTCTGACCACCGACACAGTAAATATACGATCGTGGGGGGTGGTGTGCCTTCGGATTCGATATGGCCTAGTCTAAGGAAGACTCAGGAAGATTTTAACCTGGTTCAGGCCACCTCGAGCGGTGTAATACCCTACGTCCAGGGAGCGAATTATCTCGATGATGATGTTACAAAGGCGGGATAATCTCTTCGCGGGAGGATCCGAGATTTGGGCGAGTGGGGGTGTTTGCTCGAGAGAGTGCAGAGACCCTGGAGCTCGTGGTTGTCTTTCGTGTGTTTGAGGCTGTTGTGATTGCGGGGATCAAGTTGAAGTTGTTCTCTATTGCTCCCCGGGACTCCCTTTATTTAGGAGGGGGCCCGGGGTTACAAGTGGTGGGTCCTACACGATCCTGCAGTCTCGCCGACAGGTGGACCCTTCCGTCGTTATCGCCATCATTTCGTTCCGTCCAGGCATGGCCACGACCTGTCGCGTCGCGCGCAGCGGCGGGTACTGTGATGCTCGTCTGGTGCCACTGTGTCGGCTACAGTGCTGTCACGTCGTGTCCGGCAGCCGTCGCAGCTTTCTGCTGGAGTGTCGCCATGGTGAATCTCGTCCCGTCCCGTCAGGACGGATGGCAGTTGGTCGTCAGAGTAAATGTACCGTAATGCGGTACCTACCTCCTAGGGGTCGCTCCCCGAGAGTCGGCCTTCGAAGTCTTCGCGTGCCCGCGCAGCTAAGACATGGCCGTCGTAGATCGCCGTTGGGGGAGGGGGGGGGGTCGGAACCTGCGATCGCCTGACCCCTGACCTTGTACGAGCGCGACCTGTTGGGTACCCGGGGTACGCGATCCGAACAAAATGCATAGCTTACTTTTCTTCTTCCTTAAATGATTTTGCTTTTACATCTTCATTTCTTTTTTGCTCTCTCTCTCTCTTCATCAGCTATCAATAAAGAAAACAACCACAAACGAGTAGAGGGAAAAGGAGAAGTAAATGAGAGTAGAGGAAAGCATTTCTCCCTTTGTCATCTTTATCTTCCTCGAATCTTGATTCTTAATCATGTGCATTTCTCATGTGCACTCTTCTTTCCATTCCTCTTTCCTCGACCATGTGCATTTCTCTCCCCCTTCGTCATCTATCAACAAAAAGAGAAGACCCAAGAAGAGAAACAGTAGAGGAAACAACGACAAGGAATGTATAAGTATAGAGTGATATTACCGAGTGTTGTCATGAAAATCTCCCTTATCTTCAACTCGTTGTCTTCATGCTTGACCATCTCCTATCTTCTCTCAAGTGTATTTCTATCCCCTTTGTCATCTACAGTTTGAAAGACAAGAGCAACTAAGGGTAAAAGCAACTAGGAAATAAGCTTATGAAAGACAAGAGTAAGAATGATGTTACTAGTCTTTTGCAAGGTCTCTCCCTTGATTGAGCATCTATTTCAAAACTTGTTTTCATAGTCAACTTCTTGATCAAAAATATCTCTTGTCCTTCGTGTTTGACTTGTTGATCTTTAAGGAGCTCATTTTCTTGATCACGTATCTCTCCACCTTGGACATTAATCAATGAACTTCTTCATATAGCAAATGATCTTCAATAAGCTCGAGGTAGAGAACTTGTTGCTTCCTTCTTGTGTCATCACTTGTGATATTTTATTTCCATGGGTGATACCACATGAGACAAATCAATTTCTTTTCACATTTCCATGCTTTTCTCTATCCATGTGATAATTTCACCATTCATCCATTGTCCTTACACACAAAAGAACTAACAAGACTTGTTCCTTGTGAAGGGTTAGCTATGAATTAGGAAATATATGAAGCTTTCAATGAGATACAAAGCAATGAATGGACAAAATGAGATAGCAAGAAAACATAAGAGATATGGTTTTCCAAACCATTCACCAATATGGTGATTTTGTTGCCACTCGAAGAACATGAGAGTCCATTTGTATATTTCCATCATCGTTTGACTTCACCTTGGAAACCATGAAACAAGATAGGTTAGTAGCAAAAGCATTGCTTAATTGACTCATACTAACCTTTATTGTATCTTTTGATACTTGATGTAACTCTTTTCATAGATGATGGTGTCCTCTTTAGATTAGTTGACTTTGAATCCGAATACGAGGTGCACCATGACATTTTAGTGTGTGGGTCCTTCCTATCATAAAAGAGACTCGACAAAGATAAACTTGGAGAAACACGCTAGTCTCGATAATCTCAAAACATAGGATAGACTCCCTCTAAATGCGTGCATATAAGTATTTGAATAACTTATGAGAATGATGCACTTTTTCATAAGAACGACAAGTTGGGTGTATACCATATATCCTGGATTAGCACAAAGTGGTATGAATAAGATTGCAATGAATTTAAATAAGAGATGTGAAAGGGAAGAATCCTTATATCTTGATTGCACAGTGGAACACTGGGAGTGGCTTTTGATGACGAAGTACTTGGTGTTGAGACACTTGATGTAGAGGGTACATGTCATTGTGATCTTGTTGAAGAATGTGTAACCGACATCTTCCTCACTCCAATAGTTCTTCACATTGATAATGAAGTTCTTCTTCTTGAATGTTATCTCTTGTTTTTCATCCCCTTTATGTTACTTGCATTTGACCTTACAATATGAAAAGAGAGACAAATGTCAAATGCACACAAGAGCTCCATGAATCATGTACTTTTGAGTGGAAGGCATTTGGACACGATCATAAAGCCTCAGAACATAGGCTAAACTCTCCCCTAGAGTTATGCATAGTTATGGTGGAAGGCAAGATATATGCATATCATTGTGTTAGACACATGGGGTAGCTTAAACTATGTTATGAACGGTAGCTAGAACAAAAGATACTTGATTGAAAGAGTTTTAGACATACCTTTTGGTAAGGAGACGTTTATGGTGTCACTTGAAGAATCTCATTAACCCTCAAGAGAAATAAAACGAAGAAGCACATGCGATGAAAGTCTCCTTTGTGATTTCCTATATGCAATGCTTGAACAAGTATATCTTGCAAGACTAGAACATGCCATGATGAATGCAAGCGTGGTTAAGGACATTACATAAAGGAAACCTATCCAACACCAAGTTTGGCCCATCTCAAGCTTATTCACCATAAGCCCACCACTTTTCCTTGAGATAGCCAAACCACCTTCTCAAGCTCTTCCCCCATGCTTATGGATATCTCAAGATTGTTAGGCGTTGAATAATTTTTTGTGTTTTTTTAATAAATTTTATATGATGCATGAAATGCAAAGCATACTAGTTCACAAAGAAGTCTAAGAAAACAGACATTGAACGGAAGAAAAACACTACAACTATTATGGCCACGGGTTACCTCCTTCATGAGTGGATTGGCTGTTGAACTTCATGACACTTTTGGTGGACTTCAAGATTCATCATGTTAGCCCTCGGTCCACCACCACCATCCTTCTAAGTCTTCACTTTTGGAACCCAAGCAAGCTTTGTTGCTCTTTCTTGATCAACAATACACTTGGGTACCCATATCCTCTTGATCATCCGCTTCTTGTTTGGTGATCCAAGTGCTTTTGCTTTCACCTTTCCATCTTTTGCCCTAAAGAGTTTGTAGTGCACATTTTCATGGAATAGATTAGCATTAGGTAATGGCTTGGAACTACTCACCTTGGGGCACTCCTTGGACTTATGTTCATCATGGCAACACTTCTCACAATAGTACTCATCCACCATAAGAGAAGTTGCCCAAGCGGGGATGGTGTCTTTCGTGCCAATGATGTTGATGGTGGAGGGGTAGGACCCTAAGCCTCTTCATGAGACATTGTTGATGAGATTGCGGCTTAGGATATCCTTTTGTATTTGCCTCCCTCTTGTAAGCCTCTCAAAGCCGTCCATCACCATCTCCCTTTCTTCCTTGAGCTTATGATATTTCTTCAAAATAAAAGGCTCAAGAGAAGTACTCTCTTCAGAGAGGGTAAGCTCATCACAAAAAGCAGAGGCATTGAATTTATTAACATGAGATGATGAGGAAGAGAGAAGTTCAAGGTTGAGAGCTTCATGAACGAGTTCCAAGTTCTTATTATTTTCAGTTAGCTTTATGTGATCTCCCTTGAGCTTGTAAAAACTCTTTTGTAGAGCTTCATGAGATTGCATAAGATCATTGAACTCACTCTCAAGCTCTTGAACCTAAAATACTGCCACTTCATGCTCCTTGCTTACCACCTCAATTTTCTTGTTATTCTTGAGGATCATCTTATGAGTTTTCTCAAGCATGTGGATGAGCTCGTCGTATGAGGGCTGCTCTTCATCTTCATCATCCTCATCCTCATCCTCATCCTTATCTTCATCTTCATTACTCTCTTGCCAACTTCTTGCCATGAAGCATGTGGAAAGTTGGTGGTAAAATGTTGGAGGAGCTTGTGATGGCAATGTCTCCATTATCCCATTCTTCATCATCGCTTGTTGAAGAAGAGATTGAGTCATCTTCGGTGAGCCATTCACCAACAATGTAAGCCTTATGTGTTAGCCTCTCCTTCTTATTATCCATGCTTTCTGTGACAGACCACCCCACAGAACAGACGATCTATCGACCACAGGATCTTATTGGGTGTCACTCGGTGAAGCGAGGGCTAACAGTACAACTCAAGCACGGTAAAATATACTACAAACTGTTGCTTAAGTTCATAAAACCAAGATTTTTGAAAGCGCGGAAGCAAAAAACCGGAGTTAAACTAGGATTTCCTGCAGACTATGCATAAGATGACATCGAGCCCATACGATGCATCCTCTAGCAGCACACAAACAGCAGCAGCGAGCAGGACTCCCAATGTACATAGCTACATTCAAGGTTGCTTCTGTCAGTTAGTCCAGAGGAGGGAGAGAGAGACAACCTGCACACAAAACCACAGAGAGCCAAGCCCTGAGCATTCAAATGCTCAGCAAGTCTTACCCGTCAACGTGGCCAACTACAGCCGACTCTAAAGATATGATGAGGCTGACTCACATAGGATGGCCATTTGCACCACAGCTAATATAGTGAGTCCTTATATTCATGTTTTAGCGGTAAATTAAGTTACGAAATGAAAATTTAATTTGCACTATAAAACTATATCAAACATGGTTGCCAAGTAATTGCTATAAACTAAGCAAACCGTTCATATTATTGTTATTGTTGTTGTTGTTGTTGTTGTTGTTATTATTAGTCCACTTATTACTACGATATGATGCAGTGAACAAGTGGTACTCGTTACTATGAGGGGCAGCGATTATAATCGATTTACACCAGATGAGAAAACTCAAAATACATGACACGTACGTGCTTTTCGGAAGCCGCACGTGGCCACCTTTCGCTCAACCCATAGGGCCGGTCCGAACAGGCGCACCTCTCCCGAGCACAGGGTCCTACATGCGATCACCACGTAGGACATATCTATGGTTAGACACAAGGCTCTCCTCCGCCGCTGCCAAAAGAGAGGTTGGGGTTGTCCAACCACTACGACGTTTTGCTACATCAGTTTCCTGGGCCCATAATTACAGTATGTATTCGGTACGTTCAAACTTGTTCAACAGGCCCACACTCGAATCGATCCTTAACGACACAGACGGGACTACCACCGCGAAGGCCCAGCCTTCTCAAACCCTCCTATAATCTATCCCCGCCCGGTCTTAGGTTTATTTAAGTGTGGGATAAAATCAAACCTATAGCTCGCGAGTGAGGTTTCTCATTGAGTCAACTTCTACCGTTTATTAGAACTCATAGCCTAGCTATACATCGAGTTACCTATACCAATATATACTCAATAGGGGTAATTGGCACGATCATGCATCCTAGGGTTCCAAACAACTCCTACAATTTAATGCACAGTACATTAGCTACACAATACATAGTGATAAAATAAAATTTTAAAATAGGGCTAATGCACTGGGGCTTGCCTGGACTTTGCTCACAGTTAGTTTCCTTTGCCAAAGGAACGACTCCACGCTCCTCTTCGGATGGGTTGAGTCCTAACATGAATGATACGCAAAGGAATGAATTATAAAAGTTTTAAACTTTAATTAACATCGTATGCAATGATAGCTTTTTATTTTTGAAAAGTGGCTAGTAAATTTGGTTATCAAACTTCTTTTAAAATAGTTTTTGAAAACATAAAATATAATTTTAGTTGGTCACAAAATCAGAAAGGTCATAAAGGAATTTTTGAGAAAATTTTAGGATTTATTGAAATCAATTGGATTTATAATGAATTAAATGCTATTAAACAAAATAAAACATTTACAAAAGTATTCTCAATGAAATTAAATATATAATTTTTATAAAAACATAAAGTTTGACTAAATAAATAGAAAGGTAAACTTTTTAATATTTTATCATGCCAAGAAATAATGATAATGCATTAATGAATTATTATATATTCTAAATTATATAAATTAATTTTATGCATAAAATGAAAAATAGTTAGCTTCAGAATATACTTCTAGTTAAGAGGATCCTAACAAAATTTTTCCAGCTAAGATGAATTTTCTACAAATTTTACAAATTTGAAAGCATTTCTGATCACTTAAATAATTGAATTAGCAAATAATAAAAATTCCAGCCGGGTGGGACGAGCCACGATGGCCCCCCGAGGGTTTCGGCCCAACTAGAGGCAGGCCACACGGAAGGTTATAGGGTGGCCGCACCGGATCCCTCATTGACTGCACAGGATCCCGGGCGATCTAGCCTGGCCGGCTATGGCCAGAGCTCGCCGGCGCGGCGGCGGTGCCTCGCCGGCGTTCATCACCGGCGGACATGGGCTCTGAACCCTGTGCCCAAAACGATCTACATGCCATGGGGAGCTCAAGGAAGGAGTCAGCGTGGTGCGTGCCTCACCAGAAAACGGCCGTCGACGGGTGGCGGCTTCGGAAGGGCTCCGGCGAGGCGGCAGCGGCACTGTGGTCGATGGGCATCAACTTGGTAAGAACCTACAGCTCCACTGGGATGTGCAGAGGACCAGCGTGGCGGCGGAAGTCGACAAGGATGGCCGGACGGTGGAGCTCGCCATCGAGGTGTATGGTTCAGGCGGCCAGCGGTGAGTAACATCGAAATCCCTGCACCAATCACCACGGAATTGATCGATTAACCTGACCAAGAGTTGCGCCTGGGGCTCACGAAGTCATAACCGAGAAGAATCAAAGAGCTACCACCCGAGGCGAGCCGTATTGGGAAGAGATTGCTGGCATGTCCAAAGCTTCGAAATTTTGGGGCAACTCGAAATCCGTCAAGCTGAGGGAGAGGAGGCGAGCTGTGGCGTGGGGAAACTTCGCGAGGGCTCTAGCGCTGCTGTCTATGGAAGGAGGAGAGCTGGGGTGGCGCGAGAAGGTGGCTCCACGGCGGCGGGGTCGTGCGGCCGAGCTCGGGCACGAGAGAGAGAATGAGAGGTGAGGGCGCTGGCCGGGAGGGGATGGACACGAGGCGAGCGCCGAGTTCCGCGCGAGGGACACATTGTAGGAATCGTGGCGCGCATGCACGAGGAGAGGGCGCGAGCAGCGGCAGCTGGCCTGTGCAGTGGCGTCTGGAGGTTGGGGAAGGAGTGGGCTGAGACTGACAGGCGGGCCCCACGTCCTTTTCTCATTTTTCGGATTTAAACTGATTTTCTGCGCGGCCTGCTGTTTTTGCTTCAAAATCTGTGCTTCCCGAGCTCTAAAAATTCTGAAACTTTGCAGGATGGTAGAACTTTTTGGAAGGAACAACTTTTATTTTGAGCTCGAGTTCAAATTCCAAATATATTTTATTTTACAAAATTTACAAAACAGAAATCGTTTTAAGAGAAAAAAAATTAAATAGAATTTTATAAAAATCTATAAAATTCAAGTCTTTGCAATACCTTCCATAATATAATTTTGTTTCACCAAATTTCACTGAAAAAGTTTTGAACTCTCATTTTGAAATTTAAACTATTTTTTTGAAACTAGTTGGAATTGTTTAAATTCTTTTTGAGCTCGGTTTTCGTGATTTCAAATTTGAATAAAATGGCTTCTTATTCAGAAACACGAAGTGTTACAATTTCCACCTTGGAAAGGAGCTATTCATCCATCTCATTACTATTATCATCCTTGTCAATAGTCCATCCATCATTTCTTACAACAATAAGTGTGGGTGGAGGTGAAAGAGATGAAGTCTTCGTCAAGAATTCATTTACCATTTCATCTTCACAAATGCGTGTGTGATCCACCTATTTGAGGCCAAGAAGGAAGAATGGTTAGTGGATAAAATATTACATGGTTCACTCATACTAACTTTCTCGATGGATGGTGGTTTGTGCAAAGTTGTAGATAACTCTTCAAATTGATCACAACCACCAATGGACATGTTCTCATCAAGAGAGTCATTCTTCAATGAAATCTTGCCAATTAGTTCTTCAATTGTAATCTTCTCAATATCTTCATTTTGAAGTGCAAGGAGAATAATCTCATAATTTGAGAGAGCTTCTATCAACTTCTTGATAGCCTCACTATTTGTGATCCTTCACTTGTTATAAGAGTTGATCCACTTGATTAGATAATCTAAGAGAAGACACAAATCAATCAAAGTTTCATTAGGTAGCATGGTAAGGCTATCAAATTCAACACATAAAGCCCAATAAGAATCCTCAATAAGTGAACTAGCAATATCATCATTATATTCAATTAAACAAAACTTGCTAGAGGAGTGAGAAATAGTGCAAATTTGGGGCTCATCTGAGTTATGAGCATGCTCTTCAATAATCAAGATTGATGTAGTGGTGTCAAAACCTCAGTGTCGACTTGAGCCATGGAGGACTTCTTGAGATCATCAATGCTTCCTTGAAGTCCATCGTGACTAATAACAAATTCCATTGCCTCATCAAGAGGTAATGTCTTCAGCTCCTCACTATAATCTCTAGGAGTAAGAGCGATGCATTTTTCTCCCTTTTTGAGTAAGAGCATCCTTTTGATAAGCTCTTCATTTGTTATCTTGAGCATACCTTTGAATGAATTAATTCTTCCTACAAGATCATGCAATCGAAGCAAAGCATCAAATAAATCTTCATCATGATTTGTATGAAAGCAAGAATAGGACTCAAGTAACTCAAGATAATTAGCTTTCTCATCATTGGTAGCACAAAGAGCACCACTACTGTAGGAGATAGACAAGTCATTAGTGAAACTCCTCGATTCTACCGGTTTTGTGGCATATAGGTAGCTTAGCAAGCGATTCTTCCATGAGCCACTACCGGACCCCGATGGGGAACGTGTCTCCATCACTCTTGATCACTTCTCAAAGGCGGTTAAGCCCTAATTTGGGCACTTGGCTCTGATACCACTTATAAAGATCAAGTGACCGAGAAGGGGGTTGAATCGGGCACTCACTAATTCTAACTTTTATACACCTTACCTTCAACTAGGGAGCTAGCACTCAATTCCTAGCAAACTAGAGATAAGATAACACTCAAGGAACAACCTAATATGCTAGAGGCTATTAACAAATAACACTAAAGCTAGGCTAAGAATAAACAAGAACAACAACTTAGTCTAGAGAGATTAACCAAGGATAGGGCTAGGAGCTAGCGAGACAAAGGATAGCAAACAAGGTAAACTAGCTAGAAGCTAATCAAGGCATCAAGAAACTCCTACGCATGCTAGTTATGATATGAAAGCAATCAAACAAGACACACTAGCAAGAGAGCTACCATGAGAAAACTAGGAGCAACCTATCAATACTACTTGCATTAATAAAAGAGCGGAAGGTAAACGACAAGTAGTAAAGAGAGAAGGGAGGCTCAAGATTTTTTTTCCCGAGGTCTCAAAAGGATGGCACCTTCCCCTACTCCTCATTGAACCACTCCCGTCGGAGTCTTGGTTCCTCCCGTCGTTCTCGGAACGATGCTCACAAGGGTACGCTTCACTCCCGTAGTGAAGATACCGGCAGCCCGGTTGTCACACACAATAGCAAAGCGCTAGAGCAAGCCTCCAAGGCTCGGGCACTCACTCTTGGTGTCCCTTTCAAGCGGAGGACCCGAAACCGCTCACAAACTTGTGACGTCTTCGATAAACGCCACGAAAGCACGATCACTGACTCCTAACAGGTCTAGGCTGCCATAGACCAAGAGTAACAAGCCTTATTACTCCTCTCTAGCCTCACAAGCTATAGGAATGCGTGGATGCTCTAGTTACTCTCCATTTGGCACTAAAGATCTTCTAATCTTCCACTTGTTCTCTCCTTGATGGTCCTTGGCTCTCACAAGATGTTCTCTCAATTCTTCTGGTCGTTGGACATCTTCTCTTGGGCTGTCACACAACTATATATAGGCTACCAACTCCAAAATAGCCGTTTATAGCCATTGTCAAAAAGTTGTCTGTTTTTTCTAATCACCGGACTGTCCGGTGACTTGACCACCGGCTATCCAGTGACCACCTTCGTCTTGGGCTCCAAGAACATCCTATCTAGACTCGACCTTCTTCTAGTCACCGGACTGTCCGATGACCAACACCTTCGATGATCCAGTCGCTTGCAACCTTCTCTGTAACCTGCAGCCTTCATAGTCACCGGACTATTCGGATACCTCATCGGATTGTCCGGTGTCCATTTCTTCCATTTCATCAAACCAAAAACTCCTCTATGGAATCCCGCATCCTACATAGTCATCGGACTGTCGTGTGACCTCACCGGACTATTCGGTGACCATTTTAGCCACTGAAACAACCGATTTCACCTTCTCTGAAAATGCTGAAACTTATAGTCACAGGACTGTCCGATGATATCACAGGACTGTCCACTGACCTATTCTAAAGCTAAAACTTGGATTCTTCACTTCTATCTTGTTTCCAACTTACTTCACTTGCTTCCTCAACTTGTGCTTTGTCATTTTAGTGCCATTGGGGACTCTTAGAGCATCCAAACACCCTAACACTCATGTGAGCAAAGAGAAATGACTCGACCCCTCTTAATAGTACCAGTTTCTCCTATGGACTCAAAGCCTACAATAAGCCGCACTTGGCTTTAGCTCATCCTTAGCCTTGATCCATCTCCAACCACAACGCTTCATCAAGAGTCCAATCACCATATTTGTCGTCAATCGTCCTAGAGGAAGCTAACTTGTGATCTTTGAGATAAGCATATGTTGATCCTACATACAACAAGTTAGTTCACGGTTCTCACTCAATCACCAAAACATTCATACCTTTTGGGTTTCTATTACTTCAAAGGTCATGAAGCTTACAGATGGTTTATACCACGTGCACACGTGAAAATGCACTCAGATCTTGGACGTACAAGAACCATTATTGGTTAATAAAATACAACTACCCGAAACAAATATACGAGATCCAAAAAAGTTGTTGGAAACAAAACAAATTCATTTTGAATTATCCGATAAATCGTTTCTTGCCGCTGCCATCCATCCGCTAATTTATGGTGAAGAATGAGAAACTTCAAATTTTTATATTAATATATTATTTTTAAAAATTAATATTTTTTCTTAGACCGTAGCGTACGCCCGGGTATGGTAACTTAAAAAGAAGAAAGCGAGTCCGAGTTCAAGGTTGGTGGGTTTTGCGACCTAGTCCTCCGAAGATGGTGTTATTAGTATAACAACCCTGATTTGACCCGTCTTGCTGACTGACTGCTCGAATGTAGGCCAACTCGGCCACAAATCAGTTGAAATTGGTTGGTTTCTGGTTTCAGTTAAAAAATAAAAAATTAAAAAAATCAGAAATTCAAAAACCTGTAAAATTAACCGATAAACTGGTAAAATCGAGAGTAAGCCGGTAAAACTGATGTGTTTCTAAATTTAAAAATTCTAAACGATGAATTGATGAAATCGACCAATTTACTACAGCATCGCTGAAGTAGTTTTAGAGATTATGCATATAAACTTTGAATGATTAGTTTGTATTTAACCTTTTATGATAAAAGAATGAGAAACTTCAAATTGTAATATTAATATATTATTTTTTAAAATTAATATTTTTTCTTAGACTGTAGCATTAGCACGTGTATAGAGACTATTAATTTAGTCTTCCACCTAACTAGTGTTGGGAAATGTATATGCTAGGAAGCACAGATTAAAATTGTGTATATGGCTCAACTAGAAAACCATGCAAGTTGGGGAATCATGGACACCTACTAACTGACGGGCTTCATAGTGGAAGAAGAGTTCAAGCAGGTCAGACCTCCTGTACATGGTCCATTGAAATCCCAAGCAAATCCTACACATGTACATGATCCATAACATTTATTTGCAAACAGATGCAGATAAACAACGGTCAAGGGTGGATGTGATTAAGGCTTCTATCACACAAAAGAATCCCGTGAAAGGCACATCAACTCAAAAAAAAAAAAACAAATATGCGCTCCTGCTGTGATCACCGCTATAGAATAGATTTGAGCTTGATAACGCTGATTTAAACTCTAAACCAAGTTATGGTGTTACAGAGTTGTAAATTTTTTTAAAATATTGACGCTGTTGACTTCCAACTTCAATCTGTGAATTTTCTACTTTGCAAATTGAGGGCCTGTTCACATCCGACCGACTAATTATTAGTTGACTAATTATTAGTCCATTGCCTATTTGAAAGTACAACTAATTGTTAGTCCATTCTCTAATAAAATGTTTGTTTCGCGCCTAACTAATTTTTAATCTGTGTTTATTTGGATCCGTGTCAAATAGGTTTCTAGAACAAAATTTAAAGAGTATTTTAGGTATTTTACCATACATGCGAATTGTTAGTCCCTATTAATCCTCTTGGATCGATTAATTGAAAAATAATTAGACGATGGGTAGATTAAAAATTAATCCCTCTATTAGTCCGCTCGTTTGAAAGAAAATAAATAATTTTTAGGCCCCGTTTGGTAGGACTTTTTTACCGTCTTCTCGGTCAGCTTTAACTGAAATTATACTAAACAGTTTTAGAAGGAGCTGCTTCTTCTTATTTTTAGGGAGAACTTACAAAAACATGGCTTCTCTGTTACTCCTTCATCCATGTGACATTTTCTTTTGTTAACTATTTCTACAAAATAGGAGAACTTGCAAAAGAAGCTATTCTACCAAACATTTTTTAAGGAGCCGAAGCCAGAACCATAAAAACCTCTTTCAGAGAAGCCAGAGCCAGAACTGTTTTTAGAGGAGACAGAGCCCTACCAAACAGAACCTTAGTCAACAAATAATTAATCAGCCAGATCCAAACAAACCCTGAATCTAATACTCTAATCTATCCTGAATCTGGGGGAGGTATTCCAACGTACTGCACTAAGCTGGTTGTTTAACCTCCCGCTCGCTGTTCCGGTCACCAGGTGGTCCCTGTGCGATGCTGCTGCTCCGTGCTCGTCGGCGTCGTGTGGATTTGTGCGGTCTGCTCTGCTTTCGGTGCGGCTTCTTGCCCTGCATCACGCCTGTCCTTTATTTAAAACTAGATGATACCCCACACGTTGCAGAGGGATGTCAAAAATATTTAAAATTGAAGCAAATATATACCAGATTAATTAAAATTTCTCTTGAAGGTATAAAAAAAATATTTGGTAGGCATCTATTTCTCCCTTAATTCTATATTTTTTTATGAAAAAGACATGAGAGTTACTTATAACTACCTAATCAGATTATTTTTGCCTTATATGTAACTAAGCAAGTAAGTAGAATCCATGTAAATTGGTGTGGGGTGAGTAGCTCAATACATTTTGGAGAAGCAACGTCTCAGCTTACCTCTCTCGTCTCGTTGCTCTTTCTTTTTTTTTAGAATTATGATCTCTCCGGTGTGGTTCTCATCTGGCTGAAACTGATATCCTTTGTGCGGGGCATGGATCTCGAGGAGTTGGTGGCGTCGATGGGGCTGCAGTCTGGGAGCCACAGTTCCCTCGTGGCCGCCGCGTGGGGATGAAGCTGGCGATATCGGGAGGATGCCGCCATCGCTGGTGGCGCGGAGAGACAGAGAGCCTGTAGCTGCTGCGTGACACGTTGTGGTTGGAAGGCCAGTGTATGGTCGACATCCTGCTGCTGCTCGCTGAAGTGGACGTCGTAGTCTTTGGCTTCCTCTTGACATGTGTGAGTGATGTAGTTGTCTTTCATTTATTATTTGGATACTACCGTTTGGTTGCCTGCAAATTAAGTCGGATCGTATTTGCTCTACAAATGAACGCTTGTCAGTTTCAAGTTTTAACTTATCAAAAGTGGCAGTGCAAGCAAAAGGATGGGAGGGGAGGTGACGGTGCAGGCAAAGAGATGGGAGAGGAGCCGAAGTGACATGTTGGGTGCAGAAAATATTATAGACAGTTTCGATGTATTTAATCCAGATGACGTAGCGCAAACACGGAAGAGATATGACTCTTAGTGGGGAGTAGAAATATATATATAGTATAGATGTTGATACCATTTATTTTTAATATCAACTTGATCATCCATCTTATTAAAGAAAAAAGTTCATTTTATTCCCCTGAACAATCCACTTTGTGCGTTTAACCCCTAGCTTAAACAAAATCTTGGTTCAATCTACTCGCTCAAACAATTCAAATTGGTGCAATCTATCACCTTAGGCAATTTATCTTTTTTGTTTCTCTTTGGACAATTTGGGTTTGAAGCTCAAATTTTGTCATGTGGCAGGATAAGTTATTCCCTATATTAAAAAAATTAGATTATATTTTTCAAAATAATATTAATAATTTAATAGAATGTAATAGTATATTAACAACTTATATATAAAAATACATAAAATAGTGTAAAAAATTATAATATATTCAAAAAATATAATAAATATAATATATTTTATATAATTTGCTTCATCATTAATATTATTTTAAACATTTAAATAAATTTTTTAAATAAAATAAATAGTCAAAATTGATATTAAAAGTTAATAATAGTAATATTTTTTAAACCGGAGAGAGTACTTCATTGGCAGACACATATCTGTGTGCCAGGATTGTTGTGGAGATTCCCAGATGATGTGCTAAACACTCTCTTTGGGTCATCCGTGACTTGAAGCACTGTCGTCCTGCATCCGTCGCCCGTAGTTCGAGAACTTTCAGGTGATGTTTGGATATAATTGGGTTTGGGAAAAGAATATGCAATGTGAAATAAAAAGGTGGGTTGAGGTTAAGGATGTGAATGTATATTCCTTTTCCCATATTTGAATGTATAATTGAGTTTGGGATAGGGTAATATCTTTTATTGGACTAAAATACCCCTGATTAAAATAAAAAATAATACTTTAATGCTTTGTTGAAGGCAAAATTGTAATTTCACACCACTAATAATATTTCCCATTCAAACCCACCCCCACCAGTGGGTTACAAACCACGGGACTAGCTGTTTTGCTACCCCAATACTCAAGCAAAGGAAATTAGTCATCCCACTCTCCATTTCCCAACCCAAGTTACATTTCCATGTCCCCAAACATCACCTCAGCGTATAGTATCGGCCTTAATTCGATCGCTCGTTCCACGAAAAATACTGAGTTTTGACCGTCCAGTACATGATCTACCATTTGCGAAGAGGGTTTCACTTATCCTTTAAGCCATTTAAAACCGCCCCCACCGGTTTGACCGGTTTTAACCATTACAAATTCAAAATCCAAATTGTGGTGAAATTTAATCGAAATCTGGATCAAATCTTTTGGTTTTTTCCGTTTACCGAGTGGCTTGACCAGTTTTAAATTTTGGAATTTCAAACCCTCTTGATTTTACTGCATACCCTCGATTTCACTGTTTATGGACCAATATTACTGGATTTCAAATTTTTAAATTTTAAATTTTATTTTTTGAATTTTTAAATTTTTATTGAAAACTTGTCTATTGATGGACTGGTTTCCTTGAAAATTTCTCCCTCCATCTCCAATTATTTATCATCTTACAGTTCACAAGTTTTTAGCATTTAATACTTGTCATCATGTTTTCTCAATACACCTTCCTCTATTTTCATTACATCTCTATCTTTATTTCTCTCCTCATCTTCAGTGCATCCAACATTTTCATCCTACTTAATTCTCATATTCGCACCTAAGATGACAAATAAAAAGGACAGAGGGAGTATGAAAAATGAGTAGTTTTCCAACGTTTTGTAACCCATGCATTGCACCAAAACATCATGCTGGAGTCACATAGTTCAAACATGAATTATTTCTAGTTTCAATGTCCGTGGTAATGCTACAGTCAAAAAAATATTAACTTATGAAATAATATATTAATATTAAAATAAATTTATTTTATTTTTCAATAACTTTCCTTGAATCTCAGATGTTTGTTCCAGGTAGTTGTGTTTTATTAACTAACAATGGTTCGTGTGCGCTCAAGATGTGGGAGATACATAAGAGATCATCCGTTAACTTTGTAAGTGGTGTCTGTGAAGATATTTTATCCGTCAGATTTGTAAAACGAGATAACTCTGGATGCATTTTTTTTGTGCATGTAGTGTAACTCATCTCTGTTGAGAATATTTTACATTAGTGTACATAGAAAAGAAAATTTGTGGTTTTTAAAGAGTACAGATAGAAATAGATATACAAATAGAAATAGAGATAGAGAAGAGATAGAGATGGATATTTCTCAATATTAATTTTTTTATACTTTATAAATATTTTTAAAAAAAAATTATACTTTTCTTTTGCAGGATTACACGCCGGATTTTATGTCCTGGATCCTAGGGATTCAGCTAGAGTGCATTTGTTTTCAATTTCAGAAACATAAAAAATAATAATGAATATCATGGTTTACTGTTTACCCCACTTTGCATTAGAACTTGAAAGGTGGATGTTATTTCGCAATTGATGCGAATAATTGTCACAGAGAGTACGATATGAAACAAGAAATGGAAAGGAATATCGAGGAAATGTTCTAAACCACTGGCCCCGTCCTAGCGCCGGAACCCGTCCCTGATCCTGCTGGCCGTCTCCCTGTCCGTGAGGAACGTCTTGGCGAGGAGGTCGTCGGGAAGGCCGGACCCGAAGAGCGCGTCGCCGACGATCACCAGTCCAGGGTTCTGGCTGCTGAGCGTGGCGTACAGCGTGGCGGGCTCGGTGCCGTTGTTGTAGAGGAAGTGGACGAGCCCCTGCGGCACGGCGAAGACGTCGCCCTTGCGCAGCACCTTGGCGAAGAGCCGGTTCTCCGGGTACGACGTGACGAAGCCGAAGTAGACGACGCCCTCCAGCACCACGGCCGTCTCCGACGCGCGCGGGTGGTAGTGCGCCGGGAACACGCCGCCCGGCGCCACGTCGACGCGCGCGTGCGCCGCGCCTAGCGTGTTCAGGCCCGGGATCTGCACGGACAGCGCCGAGAACCCGTAGCGGCGGCTGGTCGTGCCGCCGCCCGGCTTGTCGACGCCGGGGAAGAAGAAGTCGTCGGGGACCACCGTCGCCGGGTCCTTGCACGGCTGCCCGTTCACTCGCACTGCATGCGCAGTGTAGACAATTTGTTAGAACATGGCTCTGCTGCTGGCACTGGGGTCAAACACTGATTACTGTGCGAATCCAACAAGTAAGATGGATAGATGAGTCTGTGGACCTTTTGATGTCGGATCAGCGACGCAGAAGTCCTGGAGAGGGTTGGGGTCGAAAGCCGCGCCATGGCCGGCGCCAAGAGCAACGGCGGTGAACACCAGCAGGAGTGCGCTAGCCATGTTGTTGGTGACGAATCCGTTGACGAGTGAGAGGAATCGTTCGAGAGTTACTTATCTCCGCGTTTGGTCTTGTAATCCAGCACTTATATATATGGCAATAGGGTTCAGTGCTAAGCTTGAAGCACGGACCAACATAAAAGGAATGAGATCGCTTGAAATAGAAATCACTACATGGGTATCAAATTGAAATTACAACTTGTATTCTACGACAAAAATTTCCAATTCAGGTAGCACGTCAGTATCACTATAAATGCAATACATATCAATGCGTTGTCAAGCGGTGTCACATGTCCAAATCTAGTTTGAAAACCGGTCAGACAAGCGTGTCACTTGCGCAATTTTAGCATCCAGAGCACAAGAACAGTAAAAAAATGCAAATATTATGAGAAGAATCCTAATTTTTCAGTGACATAATTTGCGGTAAAATTAAAATACAGCTTTTTACAGGATCATAATATACGATTGGCACTTTGTTTGTCTCTAACCTTTTATGTAGTTTCTGTAAGGGCACATTTTAAAGTATGTAGATCAGTAGATGTAGACATATTTGGGCGTTTTTCAGCTGCATATGGTATACTGTATCTTATTCAGTGCACCATGTGCTTCGTCCAATCCACACTAACTTACACTCCAACCCTTTTGTTGTCTTACACTGTACCTTTTTGTTCCTTTATTCGGTTAGTTTGTCTTTATACTCCACTCTATGTGTTCATGTGTTTTAGTCCACTTTTAGCTCACTTATTCGTTAATCCAGGCTGTGAATGATATCGGTGCCATATAAATTTTGTAATACCGCCTCTGCATGTTGGCTATATAAGAAAGAAATTGCATCAGAAAGGTTACATAATATTTCAAGGAAAGAGAAGTTGCATACAGAGAGGTGCTACAAACTTTTTTCCTGACAAGGACCGAGAAGAAACCAAGTGTAACAGTTCTTTTTCTTAAAATAAAAAGATCATGGAGGACGTCTGAATATGTGATATGTACATTTGTCCCTCGTTTGAAGACCATAGAAGAAAGTTTTGATTTATAGGCCTCATTACTTTCAAACATGTTTCCTCATTCTCCTGACCGCGTTGTTCTATAAAGTCAAAAAGAAAATGCATGGTACGTACCATGGTAGTAACATTGGAATTGGGCTATGATGAATTGATGGTCCAATGAAGCACAATCGCCTTAATTATTTAGTTATATGTTGCTCTTTGTGGGTGATAGTTTTTAATACATGACTAATGAACAACTTTTAATAGTACCTCCATCCATTCAGATATATAGTTATTCCTTTGTTTTCTGACCTTTGTTAATTTATAATATCATGTTGTGATTGAGAGTAAAAAACATTATATGGTTTTATTGTCATATAAGAAACAGTTGTTTTTACAGTTTTCACATATCTAACGCCCTCCATTTCAACTACATGATAAAACACGGAGTTCATGCTCCCTCCTGTTCCTTTCCCCCGTTCCTAGGGACAATGTGACAATGTACTAACACACAATGTCTCTGAGGGCCGTTTGGATCCCTTCATTTTGGAGGAATTGAAATCTAAGTAATAGATTAGACTATTTGGTTTGAAATTTGACATTTCACAACTTTTTCAAGCTCACAAATAACCTTATCTCAAATTCATAGGGTGAGAGATGAAAATGGATTCAATAGATCGTTATGCTATAATTCTGTGGCACTGTCGTTTTTGGAATGCACTGTACAACACATATCAGTTTCTGGATCCGTAGCTGATACGCATATACACACCAGAATGTATATCAAAAGCATACTTCGAAAAGAAAATAGATATCTGAGACAGAACTTTTAGCGGCACGCGGTGAGGATCTCTATGATCCAACACAGGTCGACCAGCCAAAAACGAAGCAAACAGCGGAACACCAAGGCCCAAATCCATAAGCAAACTTGGGAAGCAGAACAAAAACTCAGCACGTCGTCACCTACGCGATCCTCTGTCTAAAATCACAAATGCAAATGGGTGAGTACATAAGGTACTCAGCAAGCTCCAACACAAGGCAAAGGTATATGTATAGATGCACATTTGGTTGTAGCAAAGATGAGGCTGTGGGGTTCAATTTTTGCAAAAAAGCCAGTTTTATGCAGAGCTCACTACAGAAGATTTTTAAAGAGAAGCGAAAACATTTGTTGTCTATATTTTAGTATTTAATTAGAAGAGCCTCCACTATACCATCCAAACACTTTCCAAAACACGGGCACCTACACCCACTCACATGCCAAGGATATCATAGAAAACTAATCGTAGGGTACCCGAACAAGTAGCATGTCAATACCGTGACAACGCCATTCTGAAAGGATTTTTACACTCTGCAAAGGTTGTACACTGTGCCCACAGGCTATGCCTTCTTTCACGAGCAAGAAAAGCATAACGTTTACCCCACTACTACATAGGTTTCCACAGATTCCACCCAAGACGCATCTAGGGGCTATCTGTCGGGTTTTCACTCCCGATGACCCGACGGTACACTCTCGGAGCCGGATTGTGAAGATTTTCCACAGTCACGTCTTTTACTGGCCCCCTTCTCTACGGGTATTACCAAACTAGAGGCTATATCCGTGGGCTTACAGTCCCATGACGCTGGCAATTACATGGTCGAAAGCCAGATAACGAGTTATCTCATGCCCTTCTCCTGGCCTCTTGTGTCCCGTCGACCTCTTAGTGGCTCGATGTGGAATACCTACATAGCAGGAATAAGTCCTGTCCAATACGTACAGGTTCTGTGGTGGCACGAAAATTGCTAAGTCGAGCGCTAACGAATCGATCCGTATGTGGCAGGGGTGGCTGACTCGTCCACGACAGGTGGACCAAACCGTAGCCTACACATCTATTACCATCACTTCTTGTGAGTCCCACCCCACGACCAGAATCATCCATCTTCACCTATCACCAGTTGCACTAATCCCACCTCATTTTATTTACACACACCACCAAACGCATGTTAACGCATTTTGTAAATAAATGGTGTATGGTGTGACGGCGCGAGGCACCGCAATTGGGGTCCTAAGCATTTTAATAACAAGGCAACTTTCCATTCGTTAAAGTATTTTAACGACGGTGTCCTGTGGTTAACAAGGAGGGTGTCGTGAACGGGTAATCAAGGTATTTAATATTAATGTCTAGTAACTGACACTAATATTAGCATAACAATCAATCATGTAGGATTATAACTAACACAATGTTTTAAATCCAAACATTATGCATAGCAGAATAAATAGGCACTATAGGAGCATTAGCAAAATTTAGGTTAAATATGATCAAGGGGTTAGAGCTTGCCTGCAAACTCCTAATCTTCAAAGCTTGAGGTCGGGGGCTTCTTCTTCAAAATCCTAGTCTTCAGTCTCTGGCTTCGCGTCCAAATCTTCGTGCTTCTCTTCACACGCAGTCCTTCTGGCTCCTCTCAAAACTTGGCTCTTCCTTACACTCAGTGGTATCTACGCGAAGAAAAAGCCTAATAAAACTACTGCGAAAGAAACAAAGCTCGAGAAGAATCAATAAAATCTAAAGAACTCCGAATAAGAACCAATTTAAACTCCACGGGGAAAAACTAGTTCAAGTCATGCATGATGCGGTGGTTGATATGCCTAGTGCAGCTTATGAAGAGTTTACTAGGTTTCCTGTGGTGGGTAGTTATTATGATGAGCGGTTAGACCTACTAGTATGGTTAACGGTAAGGCATGTGCACGTGTAGTTCTGTGAATAGCATGAATACCTTATATTGAGAACTTAAGGCATTCGTATGGTGCATAGTGCTTCATCTTATGTAGACCTTAGCTTAATGAATAATATTAACAGTAAGTGCTTTAGCTTCTACTTCATTTTAAGCTACATTTTGTTAGTGTTCAAGTGATCACGTGGGTGCATAGTGTACCATTTAGCTATCTAGCTTCTAGTATGTAACCTCTAGTGCGTAAAGATTTATTATAAGATTGTAGACTTATAGCTAAACTGGTATGGTTCACTCACGCTTATGTGCACTACTGCAGGTAAAATGCATATAGACGCCATCTAATACTTGTTTAAATATCGCATGCATGAAGCCTATTGTGACTAAAAGATTAATTACTTTGGTTCCTAATATGCAATTGCTTCCTAATGACTAAGGACTAATTACTTGCTTTTATTTTATAGATAAATTACTAAAGCTAAGGTGTCTCTTATGCCCTAATGCATGCAGATGCAGTGCAAAATGTCTGTAGGTGCTATATTTACTTAATTCCTAACATAAAGGTAGGAAATCTAGTATTTAGCTACTAATTATAATATTCTAGTTTATACAAAGTTAACTTGGTAAGTGTGCTGATGCATGCTAGCTAGAGATGAGATGCATATGCGGCTATTCAACATTTACCTCCTATTATGTAGGTGATCTTAATTATTACTGAGTGACTAATTATTATCTACTGAGTTATTCTTGTAGTTATATCATCGCTACTAATAGGCGGCACATGCACTAGCGTATGGCTTCCTAGTGACTAAGTATTTGATTCTACAATTACATATAAACTACTACATTAAGCAGATGATGTTAACTATGGTGCGGTGATGGGCATATTGTCATTGTTAATTATTTAATTTATTTACATATTGGTGGGTCATCCTAAGTGATCAACAATTAATTACCTAGTGTAATTTATATGATTAAACTACTAACGCTAACAAGTAGTACATGTACTAATACGTGCAATTGCATGGGTGAATGCATGGTAGGACGCTTACGGCTGCTATCTAAGCATTTACTTACTTTCTAATATTTAGCTATTAGTATTTAACTACTAATCATATAACTCTAAACTTAAATTAGATTACTTAGTGCTAACATAGGTATGCATACTAATGTGTACTAAATAATGAAGCCGTGCTAAGGTGGGGTGCACACTGGCTTATTATGAATCTACGCTTAGGAATGCATCATAATTAAGGACTTGCACTAACATCGATAAATCCAATAGATGAAACAAGAGATTAAACTCTGCATAGAACTTACTATTAAAACAAACCAGCAGGATCAGATGTTGGCAGTGGTTTGGATGATTTGATGTGGTGAGGCTCGAGATAACGGTTCCAACGGTGTATTGGTTACTGTGAACAGTATTGAGATGTGGCGATGGTGAGGCAAACAAGGTGCCTAGGGTTGGAGTTCAGAAAGTCCCTGTGGTCACGCTACCTGGCTCGTGTCCACGGCTTTCAGGTGTGTGCAGACGTGAAACAGAGGACAAACCTCGTAGTTACGCTGTCCAGCCCGTGTCCACGGCTGCTAGACATGTGCGGATGTGGAGGAGCAACCCTGTGGTCACGTGGTTCGGCCAGTGACCTCGGCCGTTGTCCTGACATTGTCGGTGGTGTGTGACCATGCTGTGGTCACACTGCCGACTCCGTGTCCAGGCCTCAGGACACGTGCATGAAGTCCGGCAGTGACCACACGGCTGTGGCCGTGTTCAATCTCAAGTTCGTGTCTCCGTCGAGCTGACAGGTGGTTCGGTTCGTGGTCACAGGGACGCGATCGTGTCCATGCCCCGATTCATGGTCATAGGGACGTAACCATGTCCGTGGACACATGACCGGTGCGATGTCCGCGTCTGTGTCCGTGGACACATAACCAGTGCGGTTTCCATGTCCATGGACACATGAACAATGTCGCGCCCGTGACCGTGTCCGTGGACATGAGGCCATGACCGTGTTTATGGACACAGGGCAGTGACCGTGTCTGTGCTCGTGGACATGTGCTCCGAGTCCGGTAGTGACCCAACTCGAGGTCACGGAAGCGTGACCGTGTCCAAGCTGTAGTTTGCGTGCGACCGGGTTGGGTGGTAACCGGTGTCCATGGCACATGCCGACTACCGTGTCCGAACCTCAGGGGGGAGGGGGGTTGTGTGTGTGCATGGGTGTTTCTATAATTACAGAAATGAACGGGGTTCATGATGTATATAGGAATAGGACTGTATTAAAAATAGTACAGAACAGGGGTCCTGATGTATGTAAGAATAGGACTGTATTAAAAATAGTACAGAAGTCTAGGTTCTGTGTGGTCTGTGTCAAAGTATTTAAGTTGAATATTAATATCAAAGAAATATGGGGCGTTTCTGCAAAAAGGGATTTTTACCAAGGGGCTGCTTTATTCCCCAACAGAAGAGCCGTGGACCTCATCCACGCTCTGTGGACTGCACGAATAGAGCCCGTCCACGTCCACGCGCTCGGCCGTGAGCGGCGGACGGTCGGAGGGCCTTGGGGCTCAGGCGGGGAGCAGCAGGGTGACCTGCTGAGCCTCTTCATGGGGCCAGGCGCACCGGAGCGGGACCAGGGTGAGCCGGCGGTGGGCAGAGGCGGCGCTCGGCGGCAACGCACGGCGCCAGAGCGGGAGCCGTGTCGGGGAAGCTCGACATCGGGCATAAGAGCGAGAGGGAAACAGGGTGGTCCTCTCTGGTGCACTCGATGGGATTCGAGAAGGCCTGTGGCGCGCTATCGACGGAGGGCCGTGTACGGCGGTGACGGCGTCCGGCGCCAGCTCGCAGGACTGGCGAAGGCGGTTCGGGACTTGGTGGAGAAGCACGAGGGAGGCGCTGTAAAGCTCCCTCTGGTGTTCCTCGCACCGGACGAGGGCCGTGGACGGCCGGCGACAAGGGGCAGACCCGCCATGGCGGCAGCGTCCGATGGAGCTCGGCTTCAGTCGGATTCTGCTAGGAATTGGTGAGGCTCGAGGGAAGGGGAAGCTTCGGAGATGGCATACGCGACGCTGGGAGGGGAGTGGCTGGCCGGGAAGCAGGGTCGCAGCGGCGTTCGGTGATCGGCAACGGCCGGAGCTGAGGAGGAGGAAGCCGATTGGTGTTTGATTGGGCGCAGTGAGGGTCGCGGAGGAAGCAACCCGGAGCGCTGCGCAAGCGCTTGCAAGAAGGCTGCGCAGGTGGATGGAGATGGCGGACGTGGCTGGCAGCTCGGCAAGGAGTGGAGCCTCGACTTCAATGCAAGAGATACGAATGTCGGGGCGATGGCGCGTGGATGAGCTCGTGGCGGCCGTGTGAGTAGTGGCCGACACTGGTGAGATGCGTGGGCAGGCTCATGGCAAGGTAGGGCAAGGAGCATTTGTGACGGCCGGGCATGTGGCAAGGCAGGTGGCGAGCTGCTGGGGCAAGTGGCAGCGGCGCACAGGCACCTATCGGGAGAGGAGGGAGGGAGGGGATGGAGGCGCAGTGTTGGGCGACCAGTGTGGGCTGGGCCTGGCGCGAAGGAAGGAGGTGGGCAGGCCGGCCGAGGGAGAGGGCTGCGGCCCACGCAGGAGGAAGAGAGGAGGAGGGGTTGGGCCGGCTGGAGAAAGGAGGAGGAGAAAGGAAGGGCGGCCCGCTGCCAAGATTTGGAGGAGGTCAAATAGTATTCAAACGAATTGGATGGGTTGAAATTAAAAGAATCGGTTGGATTTAAATCTCGAATGGAACGCGAGAAAACAAATGACAAGGAGGAATAAAATAAAAAGGCAATCACTTGTCACACTGTCAAATTTAATATTTGAAAATTTTCACTTTTGATTAATTTAATTTAGTGAGGATTTTCCTTTTTGAAACAGGAAAGAAAAGAGAAGGTGAGAAGTGTAACGAAAAATGTTAGGGTGATTGTCAGAAAAATTTTGAATTACACATTTTTAAATTTGTCCTAAAATTTGGGATGTCACAAATTCTGTTTTCCAACTTATAGCACACTATTCAACTCACTTCTCTACAATAAAAATTGCAACATATAAATATATCCTTTATATGTCTAACAATAAATATACAAATATATTTCATATACAACTATATTAGCTTAATTAATTTATGCCTAAATTGTAATTATTAGAATGAATTTAGTTCCAAGGATCCAAATGGGTCCTTAGAGAAAATTGCCTTTTCATGTTTTTTTTGGTTTTATATTTGTTATAGCATTACCATATAATTTGTGAAACGTAAAAAAATAATTCAAGTCACAATTTGGTTACTACATCCGATTATCCTGACTTTAAAAGAGAAATTATAATTAAAATACACCCCAATTAAGTCTCTTTCACGCCAACCAACCGTAGTACACACCATATAGAAGCTACCCACAGGAATTGGGCCTAAACAAATTTCATATGAAATTTAGAAACTAGGCAACTAATATAACCATGTATCTTATGTATTCTTATCTTATTATATATACAAATTAAGTAGTAACACAACATATTTATGCAAAAAAAAAACTCATCCATTCATTCTTTCATTTCTTTCAATGTGCATGGTACTATGCATTTTTTGTGTCACCTAACAAAAGAATATGAAATAGTTATCTACATTGTAACAAATTGTAAATCAAGTATACATAAAAAATTTGAAGTAACACAATTAAACTAGCACCAAAAATTCACAGGCCTCTGAGCAATAGCTGACCAGTTAGCTATTGTCCATGATTCTCTAATCACCAATGCTACCAATGAAGCAACAACAGAGCTGTTCACTGCAACCTGCTCCTCTTGGAGTCAGGGAGAGTGAGTGACACCGTCATCGGAGGCTGGAAGCCGACGGACGCTAGCCTCGGCGAAAGGATCATTGCCGGGCTGGGCCGTGGGGACGGAACCGGGTCCCTCTTCCTCGACGGCGAGCCGGTGAACCTCGGCGACAGGTTGACGTGCTCCAGCGCCCTGGACTGGAGGTCCTGCGGATAGTCGCGGACGCACCGGATGCGCGGGCCAGTGCCCGTGGACCACCGGCACGTCTGGTGGTTCTTGCCGTTGTCGGCGCTGCCGCTCGCAGACGCCGTCGGCTCCTCCACCTCTTCATCCGGCTGCTGCACTGAACTCTGCACCTCTTCGCTGGAGGCAGCGTGGGTGTCAGTGTCACCTTCCTCTGCTTCGCTCATGTTCCCATCGCCGGTTGTCAGGTGGCTGTCGCCGTCGACCTCAGGTTCGCTAAGTTGCTCATCGGCAGCTGTAGCTGCCACATTCTGATCTGTGTCGTCGGAGACGGCGGCGTTGAGCTGAGCGTCAGGTTTGCTGGGTAAGGGGTACTCATCGTCTTTGTCCATTGGGGACTTCTGAAACAAACCATAAAATGGTAACATTTGAATACAGTTCTGAAGATCAGAATGCATCTATCTAGACTAATATAAATTCGGCTGACCTCTACCTTGACGTTGGAGAGGTCGACATTGTTGTCCTCCAGGTACCGGATGAACTCCCTGAAATTCTCTTGGGTCGGAAGGTAGTGACCGCTGTATGGCCAGATCGCCTGAAAAAATTCAGCAACACTGTCAGTTTCTGAATGGAAACTGTTGTTTTTTAAATGGTTTTGAACTAGATTAGTGTCTTTCAGTAATAACACACCTTTAGGATTCCTCCTTTGACAACCAATCTCCCTGCGGATGTTATGGCTCCGCCGGCGAGAAAACTTGAGTGCTGAAATGATCCTTTCTTCTTCTGCTCTTAACAAACAAGAACATACACAAGATTCAGAAGCAATGTAGAAAGCAGCTGAGGAAACCAACAAGTTACATTGCATTTATTTGCGTATATGTGATATGAAAACTGCAATTGTTAACTGAAATTTATGTTTACCTGGCCAACATATAATGCCTTTGTTGTGCTGAGGACAAAAATCCACTTGGAATCATCCGAAGTGTGCACAAGGACTCCATTCTTCTTGTAGGTAAGTTTTCCACCCTCCACTACAACTTCATACTCTTGCCTCTCTTTCTGCAATTCAGAAGCAGAACACAAGAGAAAATGATCAGTTGATAATCTTATGCTATTCATACAACTGATAAATCTGATATTTTTTTCCATTGATTGATGTAAAAATACTGAGTAGTGTCCAAGAACATACTGGTCCAAGGTACTTGATGCACTGGCTCTGAAGTTTACTCCTAGGGCATTTCTCAAGGTTCACCTCTTTGCCCTCCCCAATGTCCAACCTGTCATTTCATTATAAAAAACCCTCCCATTAATCTTCACTTTCAAACTCACTAATTAAATCAAAAACATACAACCAAAAATGTCCAGGTGTAAGTACCAATAAAAGAATGGTTCAGTGCTCTCGCTCCTGGACCAGACATCATAGTAGATGTGCAGATTGTGCCCATATCGATGCCTCGGGTCAATCTGTTCAAGGAACACACACACAAAAGCAGCAGCGCTATCATCAGTAAACTAATCAGTCGCAGCAGCAGCAATCTCCATGGAGCTTAATAAGATTCACTTGTTTATCGTCTAGGTTAAGTAGGCGTAGCATGTGGCTTACAGCTTCGAGCCAGTGCTGCCGCGCTAGCTTCTGCGCCTTGCCGTTCTTCGACAGCCCCTTCCCAACCTACGAGGAGCAACCCAACAAAGAAGCTCGCGTCAGCCGCAGCCGCGACTCGGATGGACAACTGTAAAGCGGCAATGGCGGGGCTCACCTTGGCGGCTCGCGTCCTTGCTCGCGCCCACCGCGACGCCGCGGTCTCGGGCCGCTTGTCGCCGTTGCTGTTGAAGAAGGAGATGGAGCTGTGCTTGAGCGACGCGAAGTCCAGCGCCTTCCACCACAGCTCCTCCACCACCACGGCGCAGTCGGCGAGGTTCCGCCGCGTGCGGTAGCTCTTGTACACCTTCTGCAGCTTCACGGCCGCCGCGTCCAGCTCGCATTTCGGGGTGGGGGAGGAGGTGCAGGGGCTCGAAAGCGCCGTGGAGACACATGAACCGTCCCTCCGCGGGTCCACGCCGGAGACGTTGATCCCGGCGAGCTCCCCCGTCTCCCAGAGCTTGAAGCTCAGCGACTGCACCAGGCTGCGCTTCTGCTGCTCGTCGCAGGGGAGAGAGATTCTGGTCACCATGGCGAGGTCCTTGTCGCTGCTCCTCGGACTGGTGATCTCGACGCCAAGAACTTCTGCCCAGACGTTGCGGAGCAATCCCATACACTGAAAATTGCTTGCCCTGCAAAAAGAATAGAATAAACAATTTTAACTATGCAATTAACTGTCTGGTGGAACAGTGATCAAATGCAACTTGTAAAAAGATACAGAGCAGTTGAGCTCTGCTTAAGACACGGTCAAAGACTCAAGGTCGGAGAGGGGGATGAACCAATTGCTTGGAACAAACAAGTAGCCGGCGGAGACGACGACTCCGAAACCAACGCATCCAAGGATTGAACTCGAACGAGCAGCCGGCGACAAAAACGTGCGGTTTCACAAGACACATGAAGATTTGACATTTTTTCTATGTAGGTTTTGAAGAGAAGTTCGCATTCAAGGTCCATGGCAAGAACATGTTGAACAGGATTTTCATATCGAAAGATTACAGAGTATGAACTCATTCAGGCTGTGATTGCAGCGACATTGACGAGCAGGCGGAGAGTTTAAAGATGACAAATTGATGCAAGGCTCTGCATTTAGCTTTTCGTGGTCATGTTCATAGTTTTTCCATGGAAGGAATGGCAGAATCCAAGAAGAAACTAATACACTAACGAATGCATTACAACACTGGCTGAATATCAGCTAGACGTTTCCAGATTGGAATTTCAGTAAATCAAGAACAACGCAAGGCAGAAATCGCTGAAAACTCCATGATTCGTACCTGCTGCTGGTGGTCGTGGAAGTCGAGATCCGAATGATAGAACAGAGACCTTATAGAACAGAGGTCTTCGTCGAAAACAGAGGAAGAGCTGGGATCTCAGGAGCTGATGGAAATCTTTGGAATTGGCTGGAATGCGATGCGGCTAGCTGGGGATGTCTTGCAAACTTATCAGGGTTGTCACTGCTCCCCTGGCCTCTCTCATATATAAACCGAAATCTAGGAGTGGGTCCCATATTCTTTGTGCGCCCCCCCCCCCCCCCCCCAAGATGTGATTAAAAAATGGAGGAGCACGGTCCTTGAACCTCGGAGTCGTCGGTCAGTGCTGAAGTATAGCAGCCTCCTGGAGCAGCTGCTGCTGCTTTCAAACGGTTGACCGTTCTTCCAGGCCGAGGCCGGACCATGTCAAATTTACAAGTGCATCGGAATTTTACTGAAATCGGTTAAATTTTACGAGGAAAAACATAGGATTCGAAAAAGAAGTCTCATGGTCCAAAATAAGCCTTACCTTTTCGATAAAGATCCTCGTTTGTTCAACTAGAGCCTATTGGAAGTACTCTCCCTCCACTCGTAGAAATGTTAATTTGTGGTTAAGTTAGGGCCATGTTAAGGCTATGAGATGCATTATGAATCTTGGAGTTAGTGTCAGTGGACTAGAAAATCTGCACGTAATTGCCGCGCTTTTGTGTATGTTTTTATTATGCGCCCTTCGTTGAAGCAGTATATTTTAAATTTATTATTTAACAAATAGAAGTATAATTGCTTTGATATGGATGACAAAGTTTCATAAACATATACTTCGGTTTAAAAAAAGTTGTCGATATGGTCTTCAAAGCATAAGTGTGACCTTTGTTATTTATAAAATATTTAATAAAAAGTAGCATCAGTAGACTTTTGAGAAAGTATTTTTAAAACAAATTATTTCTAATTTTGTAACTTAATAAATTTAAAATTATTTCTAATTTATATTGACAATGTTTGATTAAAACATTGCGTACAAGGCTACTATTTTTTTTAAACCGAAGTTGTAAGCGGAAAAAGATTGAATCTTAGTTCTCATAATAATCAAGGAGTATTTTTAGAAGATAAAACAATTTAAGCTATTTAAATATACATTTTTATAACATATAAAGGTCTTTAATTGTAGCATATACTTGCAAGAAATAGAAGTAGAATAAATTTATAAGAACTTCTCTTATATCTTTTGGAATAATTTTTTAAATAGTTCTATTGAATCTATAGCATAGTAATTAAAAAGCATTTTTAGAAGATAAAACAATTTAAAGTATCTAAATATATATATTTTTATAACATATAAAGGTCTTTAATTGTAGCATATACTTGCAAGATATAGAAGTAGAATAAATTTATAAGAACTTCTCTTATATCGGCACGGCCGTTCATGCCTGCTCCCGTCGAGTAGAATCACACTCTTATTTTGACCGGGGAAAAGATTTTTTCTCCTTTTTAATATCTTTTTTTTTCTTCTTCCTAATATCCACCGTTATATTTTAATTTGATGGTTAATATTTTTAGGGTGACGTGGCGCAACGGCTATCAGAAAACGCTTGCGCTTTAATATATTGTGATGGCACGACCGTTCATACCTGCTCCGCCGAGTAGAAGCACGCTTCTACGTTGACCGTGGAAAGGATTTTTTTTTCTTAATATCTATTTTTTCTCTTTTCTAATATCCACCATTAGATTTTAATCCGACGGTTAATATTTTTTAGGGTGATGTGGCGCAATGAAGATTGAGAAAACGCACGGTGTTTAAGCTTTAATATATTGCGATGGCACGACTATTCATGCCTGATCCTGCCAAGCAGAAGCACGCTCCTACGTTGACAGGGAAAAGATTTTTTCTCTTTTCTAATATCTATTTTTTTCTCTTTGCTAATATCTACCGTTAGATTTTAATCTAACGGTTAATATTTTTTAAGGTAAATCTAACGGTCAATATTTTTTAAGTGACGTGGTACAACGAGAGTTGAGAGAACGCACGGCGTTTAATATATAAAGATTTTGGTTGCATTATAAAATAAGAACTAAGTAATTCAACAGAAGACCCGTATATTTCTAAGGTATGACTAGCGCGTATTGAGGCACTAGGCCGCACATGACCTGGCAATTGTGGTCGAACTGGAAGCGTTGAAAACAGAGAGAGAGAGAGAGAGAGAGAAAGTCTGTGTATGGTCACTTACTTATAGTATCTCCAACAACAGTATATAATTGCGCTTAGATACACTATTTAGGGGTAATCCCTAAAGCACACCCAATCTTTAGTAGCCAAATCTAAATTTAGCCTTACTCAACCTATATCTAAAACCCTCGTTAGAGTTCCCGATATGTTTTAGGTAAAGATTATTAAGGCTGCTGGAGGACGTTCTTGATTTTTTCTTCTAATTTTCAAGGGCTAAAACTAATTTTAATAATATTCTCTATATAATACTCCTAAGACCATCTCCAACAGTTTCCTTCAAAAATAATCCAAAAAGTACTTATTGGGGTCCAACAAAAAAAAAATTAGAGTCTATTTTACTCACCCTCTCCAACAATTTTTCTAAATATAATTTAAATTTAAATTAAGTGAACAATCAGTCCTACCTACTGTTAGTAGTATGAGAGATGGAATTGAGGACCAAAAAGTGCCACAGATTTACTTTAGAATAGGAAAATTTTGAGTACTCAAAAGTAGGGATGTGTTTAAAAGAGTTGTTGGGAAGGTTTTTTTTATACTTTTTTTTTATAATTTTATTTAGAGAGAGTTAATGGAGAGGTTTTTGAGAGATGCTCAAAGTTAGAAATAGAGGATGGAGGTGGCGGCGGTTTACACCGAGGTTGTGGTGGTTGACAGGGCACGGGCCGTAGGAAAGCAACAGAGGAACAAGTCGTAGCATTGGACCCGATCCGATGCGTACACTGAATGCCCTGACTTTGTGAGGTGGTGGTGGTTGACAGTCAAGGCTGCTGATCCGGCCATGCAAGAAAATCTTTGTTCACATAATAAAGATTAAAGATTAGAGGCTATTGTGTTTCAACCATAAATTTTTAGTATAATTTTGATTCAGTCATTGATATTTAGATTTTATGATTTAGCCATCACTTTTATAAAACCAACCTTAATTGAGCGACAAGTCCGTTAAATGACTCTAATGGTGTTAATATTTTGTGTGAAAAGACAAAATTGTTTTTTGTAATTATACCATAGTTTTGTTAATTTGATGCTCAAAATTCGAAATGTGAGCAGAATTTGACCATAAATTTAAATGTTCATAAAAGTTTGAAATCTGAAAATTTGAAAATTTTAAATTTAGATTTCAAAATTTTGAAAATTTAGAACTTTCAAATTCAGGTTTTAATTTTTTTTTAAAATTTTTTTTCAAATTCAGGTGTACAAAATTTGAAATCTTGAAGATTTCAATTTTAGGTTTCAAATTATGAAAATTTAATATTCAGATTTCAAAAGTTTGAAAGTTCAAATTCATGTTTCAAAATCTTTAAAATTTGAAATTCAGATTTCAAAATTTTGAAAATTTGAAATTCAAATTTCAAAATTTGAAATTTTATGTCAAATTCTGTCCACAATTCGAAATTTCAAATTTTGATTTTTAATTCATGTACAAATACAATAAAAATGACAATATCATTATACAATTATACATGGCAATTTTGTCTTTTCACACAAAAATTAATACAGTTAGAGTCACTTAACAGACTTAGATACAATTGAGTTTAGCTTTCAAAAAATGATGGCTGAATCACAAAATCTGAAAATCAATGGCTGAATCACAATTAAACTAAATATCTATGGTTGAAACACCATTGTCCCTAAAGATTATTGAAATATAGAGAGATGGAGATGATCTCACAAAAAGTTGCCACTCACTTAGTTCTTAAATTTTTATCGATATTAACTTTTAGCATCATCTTTGCTCATTATTTTTATTCAAAAATTTAATTTAGATAGGTAAAATTATACGTCATGTTTCAAATATCTTAAGGTTTAAAGTAAATTACACCAGAAATATGTGATGTGTATCATACTTTTTTGAATAACAAGAATAGTCAAAGATGACATAAAAAGTTAATAACGACAATATTTTTAGAATGGAGAGAGAACAAGCGTAGAAGTGTAACGAGTCGTCATGGATGTCACACATCTCACTTAGGGTCAGCTTAGTTATGAGCTAATCTTACATAGCTTGAGCTAGCATGATGTTAGTGCTTTCTTTCTTATCTGACAGGGAGAGGAATGAGATGTTACAAGATGGATATACCTTTTTTACCTTCTTCAGTACAGAATATGATCTCACATGGAGAAGAACACATGAGGCAGTAACACAATAATATTTTAAAAGAAAAACAGGAGTCAAAGCACTCCGAATGTCCTGGATAATGCGAGACTGAACGCCTTTGGTCTAAAAAGTCAATAACCCAGGGCCCATGCAATTTGACTCGTTGCGTATATGGCGTTAATAGCCTTATCGATGACCTAAGCGCTGAGCTGCGCCTTGTCTCGTGTGTCTTCTCTTAACCGGATTTTCTCCTGCAGTCATGTACCATCTGAGAACTATTGAATCTGACACGTTAACAGCTCAAATTTATTTCGACTCAAACTCACAAGTGTTGTTTGCAGAGAGACTCATTTATCATATAATCAATTTTCACCACTTGACTGCAGGTGCAGATGATAATGACTTTTTCTTTTCTCTCTTCTCTACCCTAGAGAACAGATTAACAAGACTCAACCTAGGTTACACGTTCGTTTTGGACCTACCGTGAAGTGCAGAGGTTTGTGCATACTACCTCCCCTCTAAAATATAAAATATAAGCATTTTTAAGTTTAGATAAAGTCAAAAAATTTTAACTTCTACTAATAATATTTTAAAAAATTATATAATTCTTAATATAAAAATATTTTTTTATAAAAATTAATTTAATGATGAATCCTAAAAATATATTTTTATATAATAAAATATTATTAATTATATTAGTGTTCAAACTGATAAAAGTTGAGAAAGTACATGACAAAATACTTTCGCAAATACTCCCTCTGTTCTAAAATATAAATATTTTTAGATTTAATCAAAGTTAAAATTCTACCACTTTGACCGCTAATAATATAAAACTAATAATATTTTATCATATAAAAATTATATATTTTTAATTTATCATAAAATAAGCTTTTATAAAAAAATATTTTTATATTAGAAATTACGTACTTTTTTTGATATTATTAATAAAAATTAAAAAAATTGATCTTATTTAAACTTAAAAATATTTATATTTTGAAATAGAGGTAGTAGGATCGCTATGAATCTCCACCAAAACGTTAAGCACATCAATTAGATATGACTCATCGCACCCCTCCGATTGTATAATCGCCTACGTCATCAACACAACCACAACGTCACGATTGTACCTGTAACCTGCTGCACGTCGTGATGCGCACCAAGTTTACAAAGGGATAATTCCGTATCAGACATAAACACTTCTTGTTCGTCTGTGGCCAAGAAAAAATTGTAGTTTCACTACCAGCTATCGTAATTGTATACTCTCCCTATTTCTAAACTGATATTGCCGTTGGTTTTTAACATCAATTTTGACATATTCATCTTATTTAAAATTTTTTGAGAAATATTATATATTTTGTTATAATTTGATTTATTATTAGAGCTATTTGAATCACATCTTAAAATTTTACAAATTTGAATTAATTTGTTTGAATAAGACGAATGGTCAAAGTTGATGTTAAAAGTCCATCGTGACATTATTTTAAGAACGGATGAGTATCTTTAATGCTTCTCTCCTAATATAAATAAAAGTTAGTAGGCGTCGTCTATCTCATTTTTCTTTGTCATATTTTCTATCTTTTATTTTAGTGTCACGCTTTATCTTCAGACTCCCATCACCAAATGGGCTCCCATCACCCCGCTGCCTTTCCCTCCCTGCCGTCGCCACGCCCCGGCCACCGCCGCCCCGCCTCTAGACCGTCGCCTTGCCTTGGCCACTGCTGCCCCACCTCCTGACCGTCGCCCTGTCACCAGTTTGACGCCCTGCCCCGATCGCCGCCGCCATGTCTCTGGTTCGACACCTCACCCTGGCCGCTGTCGCCCCATCTCTGGTTCGACGCCCTGCCCCAGCCGGCACCGCCAAGTCACTAGACTGTCACACCCTGCCCCAGCCACCGCTGCCCCACCTCCCGACCGTCGCCCCATCACCAGCCCACCCCAGCTGCCGTCGCCCCCGCCATGTCACCAGTTCATCGCACTAGCTGTCCTGCTCTCCCCCCTTTCCTTGACTGTAACTTTCTGTTCGTCAAATGGCAATCGATGCACACCAGTCCTCATCTTTTCTTCAGTATTACCTAAGTTACGATTCTAATTTCTTTTTTTGTTGATGCTAATTACACTAAAAGCGCGGTTTCGAAGACTGTACTTAAATTGAGTAGCATTCTACCTTGCTGTATTGGCAGATGTGCCTCTGGGTACAGGTAAGCCCTAACTATGTGGCAAGATCTTCGAAATCTGACTAAAATGGAATTGTAGTCTTGTGCAGTTTATCACAGGTTTCAGAGCTTTTCTTTATTTTGGTCTTGGCCTTTACCTTGTGAGGTACTGGACGATTAGTTGAGTCTGTGCCACAATGAATTATGTTAGAAGCTATGATAATTATCTTTTATGTGCCCAATTGGGATATTGTGATAAATGAACTCCTGCACTATCTCTAAGCATCACCTTGAGAATATATGGAAATTATCACTTGGACATACAATCATCGCAAAATTTTCAAGTTTTTATTTGCTCGTCTAATGCAATGAGGTTATCACTAAGACTTACTGTATAGCTAAACCTGCCACAGGGTATATATGGACCCTGCTCATCTGATCAACCACCTTGTACTGTTGATAGAGGTTGCTGCAGTCCCCAGCCACCTTCACATCTTTCTTTACTTCTGCTGATTAAGATATGGAGAATTTTACTAATGCAGATTAAGTTTGGTAAAATTTATTTTGTGCATAATCTATTTTGTATTTCCATCATCTATTGTAGGGACTGCGGATCACCATCATTATTTCTCCTATATAAAAGTTTGTATACGTCGTCTATCCTACTTTTGTGTCACAAATTCTATCTCTAAGATTCTATCTCTAATGGAAACAACAATAAATACATCCATCTCTGTTCATTTTTAATTCATTTTATGTTAGACCCCTCCCCACCCCTGCACCTCCGCATAGTGCTGCGGGTGACTCCAACTGCCACAGTGTTGACGCGTCGCCATCCCTGTCGAGGACCCCTAACCTTCGTGCAGCACCGAGCAGCGACTTCAACATCCGTAGCGGCGGCTCAAACTGCTGTCATCCCTCTGACTCTATGGTATAATTAAACTAAAATCCTAATCATGAGAGAGAAAATAGAAAATACATGTTGCTACAATACGTTTCTTTTCTTGAACATGTTTAAACACCACCTATTACTTTTTTGTCATATCAGTATATCATCATAATCTACCTAGATATGAGCAGGCGGTAAGACTCTATGATGTACACTGACTATTTTTTATTCAATTAGGATAGTTTTGGTTTTGTTCAAATAAAAAAAAGCATCGCGCAAAGATTAAATTGGAGCAAGTATTTTGCAAATTTGTTTTTTCTGTAGCTCATCTTGTTTGTTATACTTATATAGTAAGAATTGTGTTATATTTTTTGTCCATAGTAGAGCAAGAATGCATCATATTGATTTCTCGTGTTGAAGAAAAATTACATCACATTATTCTACCCGTATTGTAGCACATGCACTCTGATGAGGACATCACTCCTTTAGATACACACAGCACTCATCAAATTAGTATTGATGAAACTCACACACAACAGTTAAAAGTAGAGGTAAGCTCTTTCCTAAACATAAATCTTTTTTTCTTTTAGAATAGATTGCTACCTAATAACTTTATCATGATTAAAAACATTAGAGAGAGTCAAGGGAAGCATGAAAAAAGACTTGAGATGCTCAAGATTAGCAAGGCATGTTTAACCTCAGAAGAGATCCAATCCAACGTGGGTTCGAGTCTGAATCAGACTCCAGGAGGCAGCTGCACTAAAATGGATGCTCCGGTCGCATATAAGCTCTATTTTAGACATTATAGATATCGATGGAAAGCTAAAGAGATCTTTCCAACGGATCTAATCCTGTGCGAAAATACTTTTTGGATCTTCAGGAATCCCAAAAATAATATGATGTCCAAAATCTTGTGACACTATCTTTTGACTCTTGAGCCGTGTATCTTTTTAGCCTTATTAGTATTATGGTTTGCTCTCTAAAGATATCCTAACCTCTATATAAACAGTAGCCGCATCATTAGGGATAGGTTTTGATTAGTTTTCATCTATTATCAAATAGTTTCGCCGTTTGACAATTTGTTAGTTTTTCAACTCCGTGATTTAATTCAGACTTCGCAATTGAGTTGTGTTTTTCTTTGTTCTTGCCTGTGTTATTTGATTCGCAGGCTAGAATTAACCTTCTTGATGAGCTCAATCGTGTGTGCATGGTTGATAACCAGAGGAGAAATGGTGCTGCAATTACGGAGTTCGAATTATGTTGATTTGAGACTAGATCGATTATGTATTGCATCTTCACCAAATCGAGAGTTAACACAACCTGACAGAAGATTGGGAACCACGTATACATCACACTCGGACTATTCTGGCCAAAAAGCATTTCGAAAAAAAAATTGAAAAAAATGGGCAATATGAAAACTAAAAAAATTATCAAAAATGTCAAAATGAAAATTGAAAATTTTTAATGGCCTAAAAGTATCTAAAACAAAAAAATCATGATGGATAAAGAATTTACCTTGTTTATAAATAGTAGACTGCCAGCAAATAGCATGTTACTATATCGGAAAGGGACACGGATCCTCTGCATTGCTAGAACGGTGGATTTAGAGGACCCCAACTGATCGGGAAGACCCATCTCACTGTTTCACGGCTTGGTGGGCGCCGTCATTCCAACCCGATCGCAGTCGTTAACCACTCCGTTTGGGCTTGTTGGCTCGAACGCCTTGGAAAACGCATCCATGGCGTGTGCATACTTTGCTTCCAAACAGGGGAAGAAAATGGGGTGCTATTTGTCCTCCCGTACGGAATGGTAGCGATGACTGCACTCCAACGCGGTTCTTGGGAACGAGCGTACGTGCGGCGTCTGGGTCAGCGGCTGGACTGGATGCTGCGTCTCGCGGTTAAGCTTGGCAAGCAAGCCAGAAACTACTCGGAGCTTCGCTGCAAAGCTTCCCCTCCGTTGACAAAACCCCATGGCATGCAGCGTCGACTGGAATACGGTGACACCGTCGACGTACTCGGCTCCATCATCCGTGCTTTGCGTTACAAGGTTATTTGTACGCCCGCATCACAAGATTATACAGGGTTCTCTTTCATCGAGGCAAATTAAGCACAGCCATTAGGTCCGCGCTTGTGCCTCAGGTGGTCACCATTAGGTCCGCCCTCATATGTTCTTGTAGTATATTCTTATGTTTTTTGCGCTCATCCAAACAATAATTTAGAATTTTTTTTATTTTATTTTTCAATCCTCTGTCTTACCTACACAATCCTATTCTATTCTTACGTTTTGTTATTCCTGTGAGTTCACATTAACCTATCGTGGACTGGGTTGGGGTCACCGGTCGGGGAACAAAACAACGCGTCGCTCTGCATGGCGCCGGTCTCCCGTGAAAGCACGGAGAACGACGGAAGACCCAATGGCACTCGTACCAACGGAATTGTTCAATTCAACCTTCGTGGCTGCGCACGCACACACGTACAGCTCTTATTACTCCGAGCTGCAGATTCCTTTTGCTGCTGTCTGCTTCACCCGGCTGCAAACCAGTCGCTACTCGGTCAACTCGTATGACCAGTGCACACGCCTCTTATCTGAACGAAACAAACAGACAAGGTGATACTTTTTCGTTGTAGGAGTATACTTTTGAATTAAGCTGACTTCGTGTAGCCCCTCGAATCAACAGGGTGAAACTTAGGCTCCGTCTGGAATGCAGGGTTCTTCCCCGCTTCTACGTTTTTCTGCGTATTACTGCATTCCAAAAGGGGGTTTACTGTTTCGATTGGTGAAACCAAAATGGTGGCCAATGGTTTGATCCGTTTTCACAAAATCTGAACGAAATTGAAAAAATAAAATTTGGTCAAAATGCTACAATAAACTGTTTGATTTTTCAATTATCGACTAATTTTACCGGTTTATCAAATGGATTTGAATTTTCAAATTTTGAAATGACCATTTTTTGGCGTACCCACTAGTTTGACCCTTTTTTGAATTTTCAGTTTTTTTAAATTTCTAACTAAAATTCATTGAAAACCATGAAAAAGACGGTTATGTAATCCTTGCGTGCTACTTACCACTCCAAACCAGGGATTTAGAAATCGGGTTGACTCTAGTTTTCTACAGGGTCAAAAAACGATCAGCTAGCCAAAGAAACCAGCTGGATAACCGGTTTTGCTACAGTGTTAACTTTAATTTTTAACATAAAAAATCGTGAAAATCGGCCAAGTACATTTTCCCTAGTTTCTAAAACCCTACTCCAAACACATTCAAGGCGCAAGATGGGCTAGTTCAAAGAGTTAGAGACCTTGAGATGTGCCCGTGGATTTAGTCAGCAATTGCTTACAAAGTCACTTAAGTCCAGGTTCTCTGAATCTCCTATGAAAATACTAGGGATTGCTCGTTTCAGTTAATTCCTCCGCATCAATTAATTGGTACGTAGAAGAAAGAGTCTATCTCTACTCGTTAAAAGGGACATCCAGCTAGGTTCAAAGCAAAAGATCAAACTTGGAGTATTTCGGATACATTAACCGGTTCAATATTTCGGATACATTAACCGGTTCAACTGAGAAGACGGAATGCCGAGTCTTAATTCTAAGATCTTCCTTCAAAGAAACATACATGTCTTGTCTTGAGATGTAGTGATTCAAATTAGTGGCAGTTATTTTTTTTAGAATCAATTTTTTTAGTCCTCTCAAACTAGGTACAATTATAATATTGTTCTTGTGCGTACTCACACACTCACCTCACAACAAACACTCACACCACACCCATGCACAGGATCAGACCTACAATTATACGCAGTTCAGGGACTATAATAAGTGTTATCACTTTTAAGATCTTCACGAAAATAAACATAAATGTCATGTCTTGAGAGTTGACACCGCGATTCAAATTAGCGGCAGTTGTTTGTTAAGAATATGAGGGCTTGTTCGGTTGTCCATGAATCATTTCCCCACGGGATTGTTTCTTAGTATGCATGAATTAAGTGAAATTATATCAATTATTTAATCCTTGCTGATGAAAATTTCTACTAGATTAGGAACGGAATCCACTATATATATAGCTTTCTTTCCTCCTTCCATGACCTGGAACTAAAACACACCTCCTATTTTATGTAACAAAGCTGGGCCATGGAAGGCAAAATGCAAGTATACGCTAGATTTCATTCCCATCCTAGTAGAATTTTTCATAAATATTCACATCGATTCACTTGATCCATATGGAATGAATTCTGAGCTACCAAACAATCCCTGAGTCGTCACAGGTGACGTAGATCTACAGTCATCATCGCATACCGCTGCCTCCGGTGAAAGACATGCTAATTGTCGAGATCTACGTAGTCATCGCATACCACTGCCTCCGGTGAAAGACATGCTAATTTTCGAGATCGATCGAGCCAAAATATTACGAAAATGTTTACTAAATGATAGGTTATGTCTGTTAGAGTATATTCGGTAGTTTAGATTAGTATTGTAGCCTACCATACATATTTCGGTTGCCTACCATTTGCATCTCGGTAGCCTACGATATGTATTTCTGTAGCCTCTTTTGAGTTTTCTTGTTCATCCCGCACCGTTGTGGTGGCGGTCGAGTTAGGCCACGCCCCGTCCCTGAGCTGCCACGGTGGCGGCTGGATCAAGATGTGCTCCCTATGTCGGCATCGGATTCAGAGCGGGCTTCCGCTGCTGCTGATTTACTTTTTTATTTTTCTGATTTTTACTCGATCAATGATCGAGATTGCGTCGCCCACCACCCATCGACTCTGCATGCCTCTACATCGACAACATCACTGACCACTCCTCTTCAACGTCCATAGGGCCCCTCGCACGATGCCGTTCGGCACCTTCACCATATGGCTCTCGGCTACACCCCCAGTCTGATCAGCCGATCACTGCAGTGACGTGACGCGTGAGCTATTGAGATGGTTGACTTGAGAGCGCTATAAGGATCAAAGACACCAAGAAAAGGGTTGAATCGGTGGACTTATATCACTAATTTTGCTACGAATTAAAATATCAAAACTTGACCACAACAGAAGCAAACCTGAACAAGCCTAGTAAGAAGGCCCCTATGCTAGTGGTATGAAAATAATAACAAACAAGCACTAGCACGATAGCCACTAAGAGGAATCAAATAACAACCTATCACACTACTCAAATGGTAAGTAAATGCGGTAAGTAAAGAGAGTGAGATAGAGAGTGCTTAGTGATTTTTTTTTGAGATCTCAGAAGGTAGGTGCCTTCCCCTAATCCTTGTTGGACCACTCCCGTCGGAGTCTCGGTCCCTCCCGTTGTTCTGGAACGATGCTCACAAGGGTATGCTTCACTCCCGGAGTGAAGACACCGGTGGCCGGTTGTTGCACACAATATCCAAGCGCTAGAGCAAGCCTCCAAGGCTCGGGCGCTCTCTTAGTGTCCCTTTCGAGCGGGGGACCCGAAACTGCGAACAAACTTGGCGACGTCTTCCACAATCTCTTCGGAAGCTCAATCACTGACTCCTAGTCGGTCTAGGCTGCCCACACCAAGAGTAATAGCCAATAATCACTCCTCTCAAGCCCTACAAGCTCTAGAAGTGTATGAATGCTCCCTATTATTTTCTTACTATTAGCAAAGATATCCAATTTTACAATGTGCTCTCTTGGTGGTGTCCCTTGGCCTCTCACAACTTAGCCCCAGCAATTCTGATCAAGGGCACACAGCAAAACGTCCCACTTCACGGTTTAAATAGGCTCTAAGCCTAGAAACAACCATTGGGACGTGATGTCATAAAGCTGACTGCTTTATGCAATCACCAAACTGTCCGGTGACTAGACCACTAGACTGTTCGGTGATCCTTCTTCCTCCTCGGCCAGGGAAACACCCTCTCTGGAATCCATTACATAGGATATCAGACTGTCCGGTGCATACCTTCATTGCACTGTCCGGTGACTTTCACTTTTGGACTCCTAGAGACATAATCACTGGACTTCAGCTTCTGGCTCATCGGACTGTCTGGTCACTGCACCGATGGACTGTCCGAGGACTGCTCCACGTCGACTCCAGAGTGCACCTCTCTCTAGACTGGTTCCTATAGGGCTCACCGAACTGTCCGATGACCTCACCGGACTGTCTCGTGACTGAGTCTTCAGCTTGTTCTTGAGCTCCGGCCTTCGACTTCACTTCCTCTGCTATCTTCAGTGCTTTCTGAGGATCTAAAGAGCATTCACACCCTCTAGCACTTATATGACAGGAGACAAATGACCTTACCGCTTTAATAGTACCGGCGTTTCTATGGACTCTCTAGCTAGTCCTTAGCTTTGGTCCTCCGAAGCTCGACAGTTCCTCTTCTAGGGTTCGTCCTTGTCATCCACCGAGGAAGCCCACCGTATAGATGTAGAATTAGTGGGGTGGTACCTGCAACACAACTATTACCTATGGTTGTTCATTCAATCACCAAAATCAATTCATACCTTTTAGAAGAATTCAAAGATTATTAAGCTAACAGTCTCCCTCTTTTTTGGTGATTGATGACAACCATAGTACTCACAAAAAGTCCAAATGAGATGAAAGAAGATAGAGAATAAAATACAACTCGGAAGAAGACTTACCCCCTTACCTTGATGACTCAAAAAAATTTTGCAAGAGTTCCTCTCTTTTGTCATCGGTAGGAAGCGTCGCTCTACTCCGGTTCTCCCCCTGTTTGGTAGCTCTCTCTCCCCCTTTGTCATTTAATCATCCAAAAAGATGGCACCAAAGAAGCAAAATAGAGAGGGAGAACGCTGGTTGACAAAGAATCGTGCACGATAGAGAATGAGACGGGAGCACACATGCACAAAGGAACCTGCAAAACAGATAAAGCACAAAGAGCCATACACACAGAAGCCACGGGGTTAGTCCAAAAACCAAGTGCATTCTAATGACCTAAAAGAGTCGAAAGAAACACAAGCTCATCAAAATGTCACGAAGAGCCAATGAAATCCGCCAAAACAAGATCCAAAAGCCCTATCTACCCATCCACAGCCTCCTCCTAGACAGCTAGCTCTCAGAACAATACACCTCATGTCTCTCACGCAACTCCTACAGATGATCTAATCCTGCGCGGCTGAAGAGATGGGTGCAGTGACAGTCGGAGGCTGCTCCTTTGCTGCTTAATCTGCTGCTGCTACCTGGTCTCTTCCTGGCTGCTCAACATTATCAAAAGCACTCAGGTCGGAGGAAGACGTTGGGGATGGCTCCTTGTCTTTAACTGTAGCAGATTGATCTGCACTGGCAAGTGCCTGAGCTGCCTCCTCTAGAGAATATCCGGCCTCGACCAAGATATCTGCATCTGAAGCTCTGGGCTGCTCGGCTGTGGTGACTGCAGGCTTTGACTGTGAAGCCTCTGATGGTGGCTTTGATAATGCTGACTCAGCATTTGTAGCCTCGAAAGATAGAACCCTTGGAGCAAGAGAAGAACTACCAACTGCTGTCCCTGTCTCCAATGACGGTACTAACACTCTCGGCTCAGCTGAAGCAAATAGCACTGACATCGAGTAGGAGAAAACTAGAGAGAACTGAGAAGATGTAACAGGAACACTGACCCCTCCAGTAGTCGTCACTGTGCTAGCTGCCCCGAAAGGTATGAAAGGTGAAAGCCGGCTGAGAGCAGTGTAGTGAATGTGGACTGCTGCTGCTGCTGACTCTGCAACTCAGAAGTGAATGCTGGCACTGAAGAATATTGAGGCTGAGGTGCAGTAAGCTGAAGCTGTGTAGGCAGGGGACCTGGCAGCGTAGTCGTCAAAAACGGTGGAAGAGGTGGCATACCAGTCCCCTGGAGATATGACGCTATAGCTTTGAATCCGGCAGACATATACGAAATAGCCACAACCATCTCCAACTGAGTGCACTACGACCTCTCATGGAGCTCCTTGTCCTGCCGTCTCCTCTCCTCTGCATGCCCTCTCTCCATCCGAAGCCGTTCCTCAATGCAGTGACGCTCGAGTCGGATCCTCTCCATGAACTCGGCCCTCTCTCGACGCATAAGCTCAAGCTGCTCCTCTCAGAACCACCTCTGCTCCTCCTGCTCTGCCTGAATAGCATCTAATCTAGCAGCAAGAGCATGGTCAAGTGTAGCACGAGAGGTAGGAGTCTCGGCCTGACCTGAAGACTCTGTGCTCCAAGCACCCGGCTGTACTCCTTCTGGAGCCTCAGTGTCAGCATCCTCCGGGGCTGTGGTGTCCTCCCCTCCAGAGATGCTCTGAGAAGCAAAAACCCGAAGAACCCTGGAGTTAGATGGCTCAGCTGGACTGAAGGAGGTGGTGATCTTCGGCAACACTGCATACTCCTCCTCAGTCATAACTCTGGCTCTGCTCAGCACAGGTGTATGTAGGGGGCAAAAGGTAACTGACGAGGTCCAATCCTCTCATTTATCACATACTCCATCTGAGCTAGCAGCAGATCTGTCAAGTCAAAAATCTCATGCCTTAGCAAAAAACACAGCAGCCACCGATGCATTATGATCACTCTCTCTATAGCCAGCACGAGATGCTATCGACCTCCCAAGCAACCCTCTTAGAACACGTGCTTCATGAGTCAAACGCAGAGGATGCCTTGAGTAGTGCTCCCCATGAGGTAGCGAGAAAGCAACACTCAACCTCTCATCACTCGGCTCCATCCCTCCAAATGGTTTGAACAGAGGTGAGAAATCTAGATGGGTCAAAGTGTGGATCTGTGTCTCTGATGATACAAACTCCAGAGTAGTCAAGACATCGGGCCTCTCAAAATGGTGTGGCTCCTCTCTATACATGAACCAAAGATATAAGCGATCCGGAGAGATCCACAGTGACGCATAGAACACTAGAACAACATACTCACTATACCTTAGTGGCTGGGTGACCAAATCTGACAGACCTGAGAGATAAGAAATATTCTCCTACATGTTAACCCCAGCTCCTCTGCTCAGTGCCTCCAAAGAACAGTGATGGTGAGCTGCAAACACTGAACTCTTACCCTTAGTGGCAAGTTGCCTCCTGTAGGCCTCGTATATCCTCTGCTGGAGTATTGTACAGAACTGACCAGCATCCGCATGCCTCCCAGCGGGGACCCAAGCAGTGAAGTCTACTCTCCTCTTGGCCTTGATGGCCGGCCGGACCCTTCAGCTTCAAAAGATCAACATCTACCTCAACAATCCTGTCCATGGCCTGACGAGCTCTCTCGGCTCTAACTGTGCATACCTCGCACACTATAGTCCTCTGATGTGGACATATCTGTGTCCTCTGTTGTGTGCTCTTTTGAATAGTCTCTCCCTCCGTGGTTCTCGACTGCCTACTGGCAGGAGCTCTCCGCGGCTGTGCCTCTAACACTAGAGCAGTGCCTCTAACCCTCTTTTTTTTGTAAATCAAATAAAACTTGCTTCTAAATACCAAAATTCATTTTACAAGATTATTTCCAAAACATTGAAATAATTTGAGATAGATTCATTTTACTTCATTTCAAAGTTTCCAACTAGAATCAAAGTTCACAATAAATGATAAGAAAATACGAAAAAATTACTTTATGATAATTTGAACACAACTTTAAAATTCAAAATAAATATTTTTTTCCTTCTCTTTTTTTTCAAAATTAATACAGTTATGTCAAATAAAAAAACTATTTTGTTTAGTGTGGAGAAATTCATTTAAAGTACTTGCAACATTTAAAAGTTTCATTTGTAAATTCTAAATATTTTATCAATTTAAGAAACCTTTGAGGAAAGATTTTCTTTTTATAAAAACAAATAAATTTTATAAGAGCTTGTCAAATGATATGAAAATATTAAAGCTTTATTTTCAAGAGAATTTAAACACAATTCTAAATTAAAAATAAGATTCTTTAAATAATTGTAAATTTTTTCTCCCTTTTTTTTGAAAAGAAATTCATTTGAAAAGACTTTGAAACATTTAAAAGATTGGTTTGATGATTCAAATATTGTATTAATTTATTAACCATTTGAGAAATTGAAGAAACACATTTTTTTTCCGAAGTAAGCACGACTTTGAAATAAAAGGAACCCCTTTTCATTAAAAAGCATGTTAATTGATCATAAAACTCTTTTTTTCAAGATAATTTAAATACTGCTTGAATTTCAAAATAAGTAAAACTCAATTATTTTTAGTATAGAGAATTCATTTAAAAAGCTTTTTAATACTAAAAAGTTTTATTTGATAATTCAAATTTATTTTAAAATTTTAGAAAAACCTTTTTTTTTAGGGAATTGAAGAAACACACATTTATAAATGAAATAACATGTCTTTAAAATAAAAAGAACCCATTTTATAAAACCATGTTAAATAATAAAAAAAGTATTAAAACTCATTTTCAAAAATATTTTATATCACAATTTAAAATTGAAATTGAAATTTTTTAATTAATTTTTTTTCTTTTTATTGTTAAGAATTATTCATATTGCCGTATTGAAAGTTTTGGGCATGACACACTACCCCTCTTAACAGGAATATCGTCCCGAGATTCTGTAAGGTTGGGTAGGAAGATTTGCACTTTAAGGGCTTCGATTTTGATTATTTCAATGAAAGTTTAATGAATTGGGAAGCATGTTCTTTTATTTATTTATTTTGTTTGTTTGTTTATTTCTTTATTTATTTATTTGCATCTATGATGAGGTATGATCAAGGATAGGATGCACACAACACACAAGCAACTTAAGTTGACCTTCCATTGCTTCCTTTGCTCCACGGGTTCGAATGACTTGGCGAGGCCTTCGATAGAAGATCTTTGGCGCTTGAGTCATTGACGAGCTTCACGTTGACAGGGGCAGGCTCAAGGATTCAAACAAGCAAAACACACAAGCTAACATATCATCAAGAAGACAAAACGCGATGACGTCCAGGGCTTCATTTGCAACTTCTGGTGGATTCTTTTCTCTTCTTCCTGTTGAAAAGTCTTGGATGCTATTCTTATTCTTGTTGTTGATGACAATTCTTCTTGAGTAGACCATCTTCAGCAACATGCAACGATGGGTTTTGGATGGTTCTAGGGACATGCTAAGGCTCAATCACACAATTCTAGCACAATCAACAAAACTATATCGTACTGCCACTAGTTGGGACAATCTTACCTTAATTGCAACGAAAGGTTTAGGCACAAAGAGAGACATCTTCTACAAACTAATGGTTGGGCCAAGCGTAAGTCATTTTGTTTTGAAATAAATAGAAAATCATAATCAAGGAAGTGATAGACAGACAAAGGTTTTATAAAATCTTCTTTAAAATTCGTCCATTTCTAGCTAGGTTTGCGTCCTACAGTCAACACAGCTCTGATACCACTTCTGTCACACTCGGTTTTAAGGCTAAAACCAAGTGACCATTTATGTGTGCCCAGGAATCAAGTTTTATACATAAAGTGACTTCATTAATGGTAAAACAGAACAATGTCACGAATAAAGAGAATTAAAACGATTACCGAATTGCAGCGGAAAAGAAAACCAAGCGTAGCGCAGCTTCCACAGGCAGTCGACCGGAGAGACGGCAAACCTAAACTTCCACTCTTGTGTCTTCAACGTCCTCTTAAACTTTGCTTTCTACTGAGCAACATTGATAAAGGCAAGGTTGAGTACGGGATGTACTCAGCAAGTGTGGGAAAAGATGACATGTGGTAAAGAACAAAGCAAAGGCAACATATGGTTCTTTTGTATAAGAGCACACAATAGAGACACACTTCCTATTAAGCACCTATTTACTAAGTGAAAGACATCGCACCTATAAACCAACATGCTTGCAGCCTACCCGGCTGCAGCACCAACATCAAAACCAAATCAGCCTCCCACTGTGCTCACCAACCAAACTATACCAAAATCCCACTAATCATGTGAGGGTCCATGCAATGCTCGTGACCGTGAGCATGACTGTCATGACAGTTTTACACTCTGCAGAGGTTGTACAAATTTCTTCACGAGTAGTGATTTCATCCCCTGTTTCCAGGTGGACTAAAAAATCTCCATTACGCCTGTGCTGGCCGAGCACTCACACACTACCTTTGGTGTGAGGGCCAAGAGATCACTACAAGGCTTTTTCATGATTTCCGCCAATTTGTACGTGCCCACTAAGATTTCACCTGTCGGGCACTAACCGGAACCCGAGAGGCCCCCTCTTGTGCCGAATGGTTCCCGAGAGTAACCCTCCCTTCCCCACACATCTCTCTCCAGGCGGATCCAGACGTAACCCGCTTTCCCCGCTCCACCAGCTGGCACGCACATAACTGGTTTCCATCACTTACTACGCCAGGCCGCACCCATTCTTGGCATCGTGGCTGTATAGAAACACATGGGTGGTCGCTCCACGAACCGGTCCTTAGATTTGGGAAGATAACTTACCAAAAAACAGTGCCAGTAACCCTGCACACAGTCCTACACCAACCATATCACCCAAATCATCACTATCCAAGTTGCTATTAATCTCCCATTAATCCTCGTGAAGCATGTATAATGATCCATTTAAACATACCCAACCTGGCAGTAGCAATGTAAGCATGTGATCTACCCAACATTAAAGTAAACTAAGGTGACAAGGCATAATGTGGAAAGCTAGGAATTTCTATTAATAGGTACGCAATCAATTTGACACAAGCATGCAAACTACAAGATAGATGTTTTGAAAATAGGCGCAAGATGGTCAAGGACACTTCCCATTATAATTGTGTTGCTGCTCAATGATCTTGGAGTTCTGATTCTTGAAGTGCTCGCAAGCGGATCCGAAGCGTATTCGTCTAAGCGTGCAACAACCGACAACCAAACAATCCAGCAACCAAAACTAAGAATCATATGCAATATTGAAAGATCATTATGGAATGATAACAAGGTTGAGGGACTCACAAATGATTATACTACAACATGGAAACTTCAAGGTATTAGATGATAACAAGTGATGAACGGAGGCAACACGTCTGGCTGCGCACAAACAGCATTGCAAAGACATGCGCGTTCCCGATGATTGACTGCAAGATTCAAGAAAGTGTTTGAACAGAAACATGTGAAATTTTCTGGAACACAATGGAGACATGATAGCTTGAACTAGATTTAACCTGAAAAGCAGATCGATGAATTGGATCTGGTATTTGTTCTGCAGCGGTAGTCGATGAGGAAATCACGTTTCTGGTGGAACCGTGAGGAATCTTGGCAAATCCTTTGGTGGTTGATTCTGAAACACAACATGGTATAACAGTTTCATCAAGGGGATGGATGAAATTGAGGAAAACAAAGAAGAGATTACCGATCCACGCGCTAAACAGATCTAGATCAGGGAGCAGCAGTCATTGCGATGTAGATCTCGAAAGCTACCGAACTCCAATGGTTATAATTTTTGGATATGTTGTAGAGGACATCAAGGTGCACCTGCTGACAAAATTTTGTGCAATTTGGTTGGGTAGATCTCCGGGAACGTCGATCAGAATCAGAGCCAGGGTGGCTGGTCGCGATCTGTTGGGAAGAGAGAAATAGGGGGGTTGGAGGACGACGTGGGGAGTTGAGGGGATGGTGGGGAATATAAAAGGAAAGAGATATTTTAGGAGTTTGTTGAGTATTTGTTTTGTTATTGGAAACTCATAATTAATTTGGGGCGTCGAATCTAGATCGGATGGATTGGATCGAAAGAAAAACGTGGATTAGCTGACCTTTGGATTTGAATTGGATGGATGAGGTTAATTGGGTGATGTGGCATAGATCTAGGCCTTTGATTTCAAGGTTAATTGGGCGAGCTCGGTCCCCGGTGCTCCAGTGGCGGGTTCTCGACGAAAGTAAAGGGAAATAGAGAGGACAAGGTGGGGATTCTCACCACGGGCTCGAACGAGGTCGAGGGACGTAGGAGATGGGGGCGTGACGGCGACGTGCTGGTGGCGATCTTCGAAGGTGGCGAGGGCGACGTCCAAGAACCGGCTGGGGGCGGAAATCGGCAGGGCAGGGGCGGCGGGGAGCAGGGAAGGCCGGCATGAGGTCGGTGGTGGCCGGGGCGGTTCCAAGGGGCGGCGCGACAGGCGGCAAGGGTTTCAGGTTTTGTCGAGGAGAGAGAGGGCCGAGCGGCGCGGTTTCGTGGGGATTTATAGGGGATATAGGTGCGGCCAACTCGGAGAAGTCGTGACACGCGATTAGAGGAGGAATCCCGCGGAGATTGGGAAAACAAAATTGGGGCGGCGCGCGCGGCTGTTGCGGAGGCGGCCGGAGGAAGGGGATGGCAAGCGGGGCCGGGCTGTCGGTCAGAGTGAGGGTGGGAGAAGAGGGTCATGGCTGCGGTGAGTTAGGTGGGCCGCAGGGATTTTTTTTGTTTTTCTTATTTCCTTTCTACTTCTTTTCTTATTCACTTTTAATTCTCTATTATTATTATTATTATTATTATTAGATTATTTGAAAATGAGAGGATTAATTTGAAATATTTTGGGATGAATGCATTTCACTTTATTTGAACCATTTCAAATAAAAACATATTTTAAGACATCTGTTTCTAGAATCCAAAATTCGAGAAAACCTCTTTTCTTTCTTTTTGTTTATTTCATTGATTATAATTTATTTTATCCAATTATTTTATTTTGAAACAATAGAAGAAAATATTTGAAAGTATTTGAGATAAATTAATTTCAAACGTTCATTGAAACCTTTTCAAATAAAACAAAGTTTTATAATAAAAATCATATGTTCAAGATATCTTTTCAAAAATTAAAATTGTGAGAAAGCACCCTCTTTTTTTGTAAATCAAATAAAACTTGCTTCTAAATACCAAAATTCATGTTACAAGATTATTTCCAAAACATTGAAATAATTTGAGATAGATTCATTTTACTTCATTTCAAAGTTTCCAACTAGAATCAAAGTTCACAATAAAATTATGTTTTAAAGACATATTTTCAAAAATCAAATTTAGGGAAAACACCTCTTTATTACTTTTTTTTTATCAAATAAGATTGGTTCTAAGATAAATACAAAATCATTTTATTAAAGTAAGATAATATTAGACAAAAACGTTTAAAACATTATTTTCAAGAAAATTTTGAATACTTTTAAAATTAAGAACAAACCAATAATAATTAAAATTATTTAAATAATTGGAAACTTTACTTTATTTTGGTGAAGAAAAGTTCATATCCCCAAATTGAGAAATTTGAGGTGTGACAATTCAAAGGGGAGTTGTTAGCTTACTAGAGGAATTCAACTCCTCTCAAGTGAAGAGTGCAACAATGTATATTTTGATTGGAATACAATTTTAAAATAAAGTGTGCTTCGAAAACTATGTATGGAATTTGGATTTGTTGTGGATGAACTACATGTATATATGGATTTATTGTGTTTGGAAGTTTGAATTTGATATGAATGAATGTGTCTTACTATTTGTGAATGAAGTATGTTATGAATGTTGATATTAAATGAAATTAGAATAGGTAAAGCCCAATTTTCTAGCACTTTTTTATCTCTTTTCTTATTTTTTCACTAATTTATCGGTTTTCACGAAAATCGAACGGTTTACCGCAAAAACCGCTCGGTTTTCACTGTGAGCGTTTTTTAACAAAACCGCGCGGCTAACCGTAAAAACCGCGCGATTTACCGTTTTCAAACTGACAAAACCGTCCCTAAATTTGAAAATTAAAATTTAAACAAAAAATCGAACGGTTTTAACTGTTTTCGCGGTTTTTTTTAAACCGTTTCTGAGTAGTTTGAACGTTTCAAACGGTGAGTGAAACCTGGTCATCAGTCCCGCCTCAGCCAGCACGTCGCGTCTTGCTGCTCTTGCACCCGCACCCCGATCCGATCATCAGCAACAATGGGAGTGGACATGTTGCAGTTGACATGGACTCTTCTTCTGTGCATGTTCATTGAGTAGGTGAACAGAGAGTAGGTGCATGTTCATCGAGTTTTGACTCATTTACAGCGAAAACGAACTCTTCTTCTGTGCACTCCCATGCCAAGTCCAGGAAACCAGTACATAATTGCAATCCAATTAAATACACACTGATTCTTTATCTTTTGTTGCTGTTGCTGTTGTTGTGACTAATTCTTTATCTTTTGTTAAGAACTGATTCTTCAATCTTCTGTTCATTGTCATGTCGTACAATTACATCTACCTATGCAAGGTAATACTATCTCATTTGGAAAGTGTTATCCAACTGCAAATTTTCTACAGTAATCATTTAATTTATAATCTCGCATGATATTCTGTGATGTTGAGATAGTGCTTTACAAAAAAATCATTCTACCTCTTGATTTCAGCAGTCAGATGTCCTGATGCTTCTCTAAGTAGATGGTTGTCATTGTGGAAGCAAGGAATGTTGACAAAACTTTGACATGTCAGTACGGATTTTTTTGGCTTCATTTCATTAGTTAAACCTCATAAATGGCAACGCAACTTAATAATCTTTATATATTAAAGCGCAATCGTTCTCTTAACCCTTGTTGCGCCATGTCATCTCAAAAAATATTAACCGTCAGATTAAAATCTAACGGTGTATATTAGAAAGAAGAAAAAAAAATCATTTCTCCGATAAACGTAGAAGCGTGTTTCTACTCAACGGGAGCAGACATAAACGGCCGTGCCATCACTTTAGCTTTTTCAGGTTTAACATAAATTTTAACTATGGTCATATTTAATTTTTTAAAAATTTCATATATTATAATTTGTTGTATCATTAAAGTTATTTGAATCACAACTTAAAATTTTACATATTTGAATTATTTTTTTAGATAAGTTGAATAGCCAAAGATTATATTAAAAATCAACGATAAACAATAATTTAAGAATGGAGGGAGTATGTGCTAGTATATATGGACAATGGCATAGATATCAAAAATTAATTGTAACTGTTTTGTTAAATCAAATTTACTTTTCTTATAGATTCAATAGAACTATTCCAAAAGATATAAGAGAAGTTTTTATAAATTTATTCTGCTTTTATGTATTGCAAGTATATGCTACAATTAAAACCTTTATATGTAATGAAAATGTATATTTAGATAACTTAAATTGTTTTATCTCCTAAAAATACTCTTTGATTACTATGAGAATTAAGATTCAATCTTTTTCCCGCTTACAACTCCGGTCTAAAAAAAATAGGAGCTTTGAACGCAATGTTTTAATTAAACATTTCCAATATATATTAGAAATAATTTTAAATTTATTAAGTTACAAAATTAGAAATAATTTGTTTTAAAAATACTTTCTTAAAAGTGCACCGATGCTACTTTTTATTAAATATTTTATATATAACAAGGGTCACATTTATGCTTTGAAGACCATGTCGGCAACTTCTTTTTGAGACCGGAGTATACGTTTATGGAACTTTGTCATCCATATCAAAGCAACTATACTTCAATTTGTTAAATAGTAAATTTAAAATATACTGCTTCAACTAGAGGTGCACAACAAAAACATACACGAAAAGCGTGGCAATCTTGTTAAGGTTATTATCTCTACTCTTTACAATTATTTATGTGTTCTTTTATCAAAGATACATAGAATTAGTAAAGCACGGTGAAGCCCTAATAAAATGAAGAACCCCAAACGTGCACGCTGGATATATAGCCATGAGATTTCAGGCGCAAGGCCGGGTCATCTACAACATGCCGATCGGTCGACAGGGGATTAAATGAGGGAGTATGAAACTCTTTTTCCTTGCATTAAGACACTGTTGCAGTGGTCGGGGGACCGGGACGGTAGAGGATGAGAGACCCCGAGTACTCCCGAGAGCGTGAGTGCGCGACCACAGGAAGATTGCTAGAAGATACTGTACTACGGAACAACGCATTACCCTCTCTGCTTGCTCTGGCATCAGCTTTTGGTGCAGCATTTGCTCCTTCCTTCAGTCAGTTGCCATGCCTCCGCACCCAACACCCTGCCGCGCTCATTTGTTTCATCCTACTACTACTATTTTTACACGTTCGCGGCGTGCCATGTTGAACAGCGCATGCTACTAAAACATGGATGGACGGACGACGGATGGAGGGCAACCGAAAACTGTACAGGAACAAAAGCACGGGAGTACAAAGAGTCAGTACGACAGACGGTCACAAACCATATCATTTGCACCACAAGCATGCACCATTAGCACGTAGTAGTACTCCACTACTTAGGTACTTAATCATTAGCACTACATTACATGACCGGCCCTGGCACAACACACTAGTAGTACTCCAAAATGACAACAAACATGTAGTACTAGTGCTAGCACTTAATCGTGCATTGTCGGCCCTTTTTTTTCAATTTAAAAAGTAAATTTCAATAACATATAACTATTTGCATCTATACATCAAAAATCTATAATTTTTGGAAGCAATTACAATAACCTACAACTATTTGTCATTTTTTTATCACAAAGCTACAATTTTAGAAGTTTTTAGGCCAACCCGTGATCGACAGCCCCCAAAATTGCCATGCAAAACAATGCAAGATGCAGCTCGCCGGCCGGGACCTCCGATAATACTAGTAGCAAGTACCAGCATCCCAGTCGCCGAAGAGCTACAGCGTGCTCCGTTAATGGCAGAACCACGATGGTAGTACTGAAGAACGAAGACAACAAATAGCTACTCCCTCGTTTATTCTAACTTTAGGCATAAAAATTTAAAAAAAAATAAAAAAAATGATACGTAAAAAACTGAAAAGAAAAAAGACAAGAGATTTATTGAAAAAAAAAGTATATTAAAAAATGTATTAAAAAGTGAGAATGATACAGAGAAACAAATTTTGAATGGTAGAGCGATTTATATCTGTGAACGGATAGATTATGCATGGCGTGTGCCGTGCCGCGGTGGACAGTGCATGGAGAGCAGAGAGCTATAACTAGCACAGAGATGGCGGCAAGGAGACGGGGATGTTCGCGTGGTAGAGCAGCTCGTTGAGGGACATGTATGTCTCCAGCAGGTCTTTGAGGTCGTCCCACACGTAGATCTCCCCCTGCACCACCATCTGCATCATGGACTCGCGGAAGTCCGCGAACGGTTCTGCAGAGTCCATCACCACCGGCACTCCCTCCTGCACCACTCGCCCGTGCTCCTCCTATTCCTCGTGGCGCGCGGCAGCACGTCTGCGGCGCAGGCGCTGCTGCCTCCGCCGCCACCTCGCGTCGGGCAGCTCCCGCTCCTCACGCAGCGACGCCGGTTCCTCCTCCTCGTGGTGCACAGCAGCACGTCTACGGCGCTGGCGCTGCTGCCTCCGCTGCCACCTCGCATCAGGCAGCTCCCGCTCCTCATGCAGTGGCGGCGCCACCGGCCCCACGAGTAATCGGTGGAGGTGGCTGTGGTGGCGCTGCGCCCGCCTGCTTTGGTGGCCGTGAACGTCGTTGTAGTGGATGTGGAGGACGCGTTGGGCGACTTGGGCTTTCACCCGCCGCGGAACAGCGATGACAAGGACGAGGAGAAGATGTTTGACACCTTCAGCCAGAGGTAGTTGCAGCCGATGTCCACCACCCACGGTAGTTGCAGCCGATGTTGCTGCGAGAAGCTGCCGCCTCTACTCCTGGACGACCTGACGGCTGACATGCTGAAGCCGATGCGACAATGGTGAGCGAGAGTGGCTGCGTTCTTGAAGGTTGGAGCGGGAGGTGCTGGCTGGAGCACTTTGTATCAACGCAGCGCGCCACGGGGGGAAAAATGGCTGCAGCCCCTGTCCGCAGCGCTTCCAGCTGCGGGCCCTATCCTGATTGCCGCCGCGTGTACATTTTCAGAAATCGAACGCCTAGCATCAATAAGCTCCTGCAGCTGGCTCCGGCTCAATTCTATGCATGCTCATAGCTCTAAGCGCTGGACATCCACGGCTCGCTCACTAAATACGGCTCGGCAACGAAGCAGAACGATTCGTTCGATTGGCACTGAGGCAGCGCCGAGGACGGGATCGTGCCGTCGCCACCAGCGGTCTATCATCTTCCTCGGCGGTACCATCCGCCAGCCATGGGAGCTGACCAATGCTAGCGGTTTTTCCATTCTTTGTTATTTTATTTCATTTCTTGTTCCTTTAAATATATTATTGATTACAGGAGAAGATCCCAATACTACAACAGAAAATAGAGATGAAGCAGCTGATCCAAAATAACTTATGGTAAGATACATGTTAATTGTTGGGTGTACATGCTCAACAGATTTTCAGCCTGTTGCCTATATCTAATGTTATTAATTTGTTTGATCAGGGTGGACCAAATTCAAAAGCAGCTAGCAACCTATATGACTTTTATCAGAACCAAAAAATTTTGACCCTCTCAGTTCAAAACCTCACACCTACAATCTGATCACTACAATGTTAATTTAGAAAGTCCTTCCTGCGTAAACATATTCAACTCACTCTTGTTTCAGCAGGACATATTGAATGAACTTTTAGAGATCTTCTAAAGTTAATGCCCGCACAGGTAGATAATCAGATAAGATACTAGCACATACTATGAGCAAGATGTTGCTAAATGATTTCATTCAATCAAAATTTCAAAGGCTAATGACCTCTAACCTGAAACAAGTACCACAAATTGCAAAGTTTATTTCTGAACCAAAGTGCACTGGCAGCATGAAGCAATAAATCCTCAGATGGGAGGCCGTCACCTTCGCTCGTCTAGCTCCGCGGCTAGCGGCAACACCACCATCGGCGTACTCAAACATTAATGCAGCAGGACCTGGGCACCTCCATGTATTATTGTTTGATTTGTAGCCTTACCAATTCGTTGGCAGAGATGAAAAAAAAGTGTTTGGATGGTAACCTTACTAAAATTTTGGTTAACTGACATGTAGGACCCACATATCCTTTATTATAAATACATCGAAATATACCCACGTGACATTTTATTGTGTAGATTTAATTAAAATTAGTTTAATGATACATATAGATTATAAATCAGATGCATACTTTAAGAGATATTAGCATTTTAAGGTTTCTAATACACAAATATTGGTCTCTGTGTGTAACCGAGAAGGGGTTGAATCGGTGGACTTATAATACTAATTTTGTTACGAACTTAAACAATAAGACTCGATCACAACGAAAGCAAATCTAAAAGTAGGCCAAGACCCCTAACAACGAAAGCAAATCTAAAAGTAGGCCAAGACCCCTAACAATACTAGTGGAATGACAATAACAACAAGCAAGCACTAACACAATAGCCACAAAGATGAATCAAAGAATAACTTATCACACTCCTCAAACGGTAAGTAAATGCGGTAAGTAAAGTAGCACGATAGCCACAAAGAGGAATCAAAAAACAACTTATCACACTATTCAAACGGTAAGTAAATGCGGTAAGTAAAGAGAGTGAGATAGAGAGTGATCAGTGATTTTTTTCCGATGTCTCGAAAAATAGGCGCCTTCCCCTAATCCTCGTTGAACCACTCCCGTCGGAGTCTTGTTTCCTCCCATCGTTCCCGTAACGATGCTCACAAGGGTATGTTTCACTCTCGGAGTGAAGTCACCGGTGGCTCGGCTATCACACACAATACTCAAGCGCTAAAGCAAGCCTCCAAGACTCGGATGCTCCCTCTTGGTATCCCTTTCGAGCGGAGGATCGAAAACCACGTACAAACTTAGTGTTGTTTTGCACAATCTCCTCGGAAGTTCGAACACCGACTCCTATCCGATCTAGGCTGCTCACACCAAGAGTAATAGGCAAAGTTCACTCCTCTCAAACTCTACAAGTTATAGAAGTGTATGAATGCTCCCTATCACTCTCCTACTAGCACCAAAGATTTCCAATCTTACAATGTACTCTTTTGATGGTGTCCCATGGCCTCTTACAAGTTGGTTCTAGCTTCTCAGACCGCTGGCACACTGGAAAACGTCCCTCTTGCACTGTTTAAATAGGCTCCATACCCAGAAATAACCGTTGAGACATAATGTCATAATGCTGACTGCTTTATGCAATCACCGGACTGTCGGGTGAATGTTCTTCCTCCTCAGCTAAGGAAACATCCTCTCTGGACTCTATTTCATAGATCATCGAACTGTCTGGTGCATACCTTCACCGGACTATCTGGTGACTTTCACTTTTGGATTCCCAGAGATATCTTCTCTAGACTTCAGCTTTGACCCAATAGGACTGTCTAGTGACTACCACACCGGACTGTCTTGTGTCTTCTCTGCAATAACTCCAGAGAACACCTCTCTCTAGACTTCGAAGTTCTGGCTCACCGGACTGTCCGGTGACCTCACCATATTGTCCGGTGACTCTTTCTTCGACTGAATCGGATCTTCAGTCTTTGTCTTTGCTTTCTCTGCCATCTATAGTGCTTTATGAGGATTTAAGGAGAATTCACACCCTCTTGTATGACACGAGACAAATGACTTTAACCTCCTTAATAGTACCGGCGTTCCTATGTACTCTTTAGCTAGTCCTTAACCTTAGTCCTCAGATGCTCAGAAACTCCTATTCTAGGGTTCATCCTTCTCGTCCACCGAATAAGCCCATCATGTTGATATTGAATTAGCGAGGTGGTACTTACAATTACAACTATTATCTATGGTGTCCACTCAATCACCAAAATCAATTCATACCTTTTAGGGGACTTCAAAGGTCATGAAGCTAATAATCTCTTCCTTTTTGATGATTGATGACAACCATAGTACACACAAACAGCTCAAACGAGATGAATGAAGACAGAGAAGAAAACACATCTAAAAAAAACACTTACCCCCTTACCTTAATGACTTCTCAGAAAAATTTTGCAAGATTTCCCCTCCTTTGTCATGGGTTGGAAGCATCACTCTCCGCCTGTTCTCCCCTTGTTTAGTAGCTTTCTCTCCCCTTTTATTATCTAATCATCCAAAAAGATGGCACCAAGAAAGCATATAGAGAGGGAGAACGCTGATTTGACCAAGAAGATGCACGATAGAGAATAGAACGAGAGCACACGTGCACAAAGGAACCTACAAAATAGATAAAGCACTAGGAACCATACACACTAAATCCTCTGGGTTAGTTCAAAACCAAGTGCATTCCAATGAGCTAAAAGAGTCGAATAGAAAATAAGTTCATCAGAATGTGACAAAAGAGCCAATAAAATCCGTCAAAACAAAAATCAGATCACTAACTACCTATTCACGGCCTCCCCCTAGACAGCTAGCCCTCAAGACGATACAACTCATGTCTCTGACCCAACTCCCAGGAAGATCCAGTCCTACGCGGCTAAAGAGCTGGGTGAAGTGATGGTCGGAGGCTGCTCCTCTAAAGACTGAACTGCTGCTACTGATTGATCCTCTCTCGGCTGCTCAACATCGTCAAAAACACTCAAGCCTGAAGAAGACGTCAGGAAAGACTCCTTGCCCTACACTAAAGCTGGCTGAACGGCACTGGCAAGGGCCTGAGCTGTCTCCTCTGCAGAATATTCGGCCTCAATCAAGATATCTGCATATGAAGCTTTGGGTTGCTCGGTTGTGGTGGCTGCAAGCTATTTCTGAAGCCTCTGACGGTGGCTATGTTAAAACTGACTCAACAGTAGTAGCCTCAAAAGAGAGAACTCTCAGAGCAAGCGGAGAACCACCAACTGCTGTCCCTGACTCTAATGCCGACACTGACACTCTCGGCTCAACTGAAGCAAACAAGACCAACATGGAGAATGAGGAAACTAGAGAGAACTGAAAAGTGGTAACTAGAACACTGACCCCTCCATTAGTCGTCACTGTGCTGACTGCTCCATATGGTACGAACGGTGAATGCAAGGCTGAGAGCATTGTAGAGGATGTGGACTGCTGCTGACTCTAGCTCTGCAACTCAGATGTGAAGGCTGACACTGAAGAATACTGTGGCTGAGGTGCAATAGGCTGGAGCTGTGAAGGCAGAGGACCCGGTAGCGTAGTCCTAGGAAACATAGAAAGAGGTAGCATACCGATCCCCTGAAGATAAGACGCACTAGCTCCGAAGCCGGCAGACATATAAGAAATAACCACTACCATCTCCAACTGAGTGCGCTGCGACCACTCATAGAACTCCCTGTCCTGTCGTCTTCTCTCCTCTGCTAACTCCCTCTCCATCCGAAGCCGCTCCTCAATCTGGAGGCACTCGAGTCGGATCCTCTCCTTGAACTCGGCCCTCTCTCGGCGTATCCGCTCATCCTGCTACTCTCGGTACCTCCTCTGCTCAGCCTGCTCTGCCTGAATCGCGTCCAATCTGGCAGCAAATGCGGGGTCTAGTGTAGCCCGAGAGGTCAGAGTCTCGACTTGACCTGGAGCCTCAGTGCTCCAAGCTCCCGGCTGTGCTTCCTCTGGAGCCTCTATCTCTACATCCTCCGAGGCTGTGGTCTCTCCTCCAGGGGTGCTCTGTGAAGCTGAAACTCAAAGAACCCTAGAGTCAGATGGCTCTGCTGGACTGAAGGAGGTGGTAGTCTCTGGCAACACTGTGTACTCCTCCTCAGTCATCACACCAGCTCTTCTCAGCATCAAGCATATGTAGGGGGCAAAAGGTAACTGACGAGCTCCAATCTCCTCATAAATAACATCCTTCATCTGTGCAAGCATCAAGTCTGTCAAGTCAAAATTCTTGTGCCTCAGCAGAAAGCAAATTAGCCACTGGTGAAGAATAATCACTCGCTCTCTATAACCAGCTCAAAGCGCTATCGATCTGCTAAGCAACCCTCTCAAAACACGAGCCTCATGAGTCAAGCGCAGAGGGTGCCTCGAGTAGTGCTCTCTATGAGATGGCGGAAAAGCAGCACTCATCCTCTCATCACTCAGCTCCATCCTCCAAATGGTTTTAAAGGCGGTGAAAAATCCGGATGGGACAGAGTGTGGATCCGTGTCTCTGAAGATACGAATTCTAGAGCAGTCAAGACATCGGACCTCCCAAACCTGTGTGGCTCCCCTCTATACATAAATGAGAGATATGAGCTGTCTGGAGAGATCCATAGTGAGGTGTAAAACTCAAGCACCATATTCTCACTATACCTCAGGGGCTGGGTAACCAACTCTGAATGGACTGAAAGATAGGCAATATGCTCCTCCATATCAACCCCAGCTCCTCTGCTCAGTGCCTCTAATGAACAGTGACAATATGCAGCAAACACTGAGCTCTTGTTCTTAGTGGCAAGCTATCTCCTGTAGGCCTCATATATCCTCCGCTGGAGACTTGTTCAAAACTAACCAGCATCCGCATGTCTGCCAGTGGAGACCCAAGCAGTGGAGTCCACTCTCTTCTTGGCCTTTATGACCGGGCCCTTCAGCTTTAACAAGTCAACATCAACCTCAGCAATCCTGCCCATGGCCAGGCGAGCTCTAGATGTGCACACCTCGCAAACTTCCCTCCTCTGATGAGGGCTTCTCTGTGTCCTCTGCTGTGAACTCCGCTGGACTGCCTCTCTCTTTACAGTTCTCAACTACCTACTGGCAGGAGCTCTCCGTAGCTTCACCTCTGCAACTAGAGGAGTGGTCGTCACTCTCTGACGGGTCGACCTCCTCAGCTCCCCCTGGGACTCAAAACCTTCGATCCTCAAAGCACCAGGCCTCCTGTGTGGAGGAACATCCACGTCTGCAGCAGCTAAGGCTCTGTCCCCACCCAGGGTCACCTGTCCTCTGCTTCTTCTTCTCCGGCTCAACTGCCTTGCCCTTCCCTTTCTCCTCAGAGCTCGATCTCTACCTGCCCATCTTGTCAACTGTCACTGAAAGCTCAACTGCAATAACCACTGACCAGCTGACACAACAAGATAGGATTAAGAGCTTGACTTTTAACCAGTCCAAGAGAGATCTGGACTAACACAAAAAACTATGAACTGTCACTGACTTTGTCTTGTCTTGACTCACTGTCCAACTATCACTGCACCACATAGGAATAAAATATAGGTTGTAAGCACAAAAGGTGAGTGACTCGAAATGAAATCCTAGCGGTGAAATCAAAGACATATCACCAATCAAATAAAGCAAATAAACCCAACGGTGATATCGACAGACTAATACGATAATTCATATAATAGCAATGCATCCAAATTGTGACATCAACAGGAGACTCAATGCCATATCAAAATATACAAGAGATGACCTCAATATGGCACTATGTACGAGAATTTGTCAACTAATCACGTCAATTGGCAATAAAAGGTGAGACCTTTAAGCAAAATATACCAATTTTCGCAATTAATTAACAAACAAGGCATGCGGGGCATTTTCGATGAAATGGAAGTGATAGAACACAATACACAGGAGAATAGAGCCAAAATCTGCAGAAGAACTCACCGGAAAATCAACCGATCACCCCAAAATGAAAACCCCACCAGGGTTTTGGAGAGCACATGAGTGATGGCAAAAAATGGACGCGGCGAGGCAAAGCAAGCACGGGCGACGCACACTGGACAGGTGAGGAGCTGCGCGAAGCAGGCGGCGGCGAGGTGTGCAGCGGCGACAAGCTAGGGTGGTAGCCTTGGGCGAGCTAGGGCAAGCGCGCAAGAGACGAGACAGGGCAGCGCGGCGGCAGCGAGGGGCATGGGCCGGAGCAGGTCGTAGGAGTACGGCGGCTCGGACACGGCGGAGGGCGGCGGCGATCGTCGTCTGGCTGGCTCGAAGAAGGAACGCACGATTTTTTGTGTGAGAGGAAGACACGCGTGCGGATTGATAAAGAACGATCAACGGCCAGGATTGAGTCAAATGAAAACAACGGTCGAGATCTCACAAAAAATGCCAAACACCAGATTGTCCGGTCTTCAAGAGATTGTCCGGTAACAATAAAAGTCTGAATTGTCTGGTGTCTTGAGAATTCTGATTCAGGGAAGCAATCGTTTCATCTTCGAATCATCGGACTGTCCGACGAACCCGACAGAATGTCCGGTGACTGTCCAAATCTGCAGGTTACTCGATTCAAATATACAATCACTGGACTGTCCGGTGAAGGCGCCGGAATGTCCGGTGACCTCAAAGAATTGCAGAACCAAAGAATTCTTTCTACACTTCAAGTGTCCTCACCAAAGAACCAAATAAGACCACACTTGTCTAGAAAGAGAACTCTTAAACACTCATTTGCAAATAGATAACTCATGAAGAGTTTAGTATTTTTGCAAATCGCAATTAAGATCGAGCAATAAAAATCAAAACGAGAAGGAGGCTCCAAAAAGAAAATGTATGAACCTCTAGTTCACGATCCACGTAAATGGATGTTAGAGATCGTTAAGCACAGGGTTCAATGGGCATGAAGCTCAACAATTGCTTTGGTTACTCTTTATGGAGTATGTGAATCCATATGGACAATGTAGGGTCATTTGTAGTGAAAATATGTCTCGAGGAGAGAACGAGGAAAGCAGGTTTAGGAAAGGCAATTTCACCAATGTCTAAGTAAGAAAAGTCAAGTTAGTCATTCTCTATAGAGTAACACGCCTCCTCCGTGGTTTCTATACGCAATGCATGCAAACAAGCTAGTCTAATGCAAGAGAATTTAAAGCATGACATGTAGATGCAAGCAAATTAAAGACATTGCATAATGAAACCAATTCGGTGCTAAGTTTGACCCATCTTAAACTTATTCACTATATGCCCGCCGTTTTGTCTTGAGATGTCCAAACTACCTTCTCAAGCTCTTCCCCATGCATATGGATATCTGAAGGTGGTTAGGCACCAATCTAATTTTTTGTTCTTTTCTTTTATCTTTTTACACATAATGCATGATAGTACAAACATCTAGTCCACGGAGGAGTCCTAACTACTATACAATGCAAGAAAAGAAATCTACTCTACTATTTACAAGAATAACCTCCTTGAAAAGTAGATTGGCGTTGTATCTCAATCAACATGTAGTGGATTTCAAGAATCTTCAATTTGCTTCATGGTCCATCACCTAGGCCCACTCACTTCTTCTTGGAACCCAAGAGAGTTTAGGCTTCCTCGGTCCACGATCACATTAGTGACCCATATCTTCTTGATTGTCCTCTTGTCATTTGGCAGTCCGAGCGGCTTGGCCTTCACTTTTCTATTTTTATACCTGAAAAGCTTGTAGTGCACATCCTCATGAAAAAGGTTAGCGTTAGGCATAATCTTATACTCGCTCACCTTGGGACAATCCTTCAAGCGATGATCATCAAGGCAATACTTCTGACAATAGTAGTCATCTGCCTTGAGTGAGACTATCCATTCGGATATCTTATCTTGGTTGCCAATGATGTTGATAGAGGAAGAATATGATTCTAAGCCCTTGTGATTGTGGTTGTTGATGAGGTTTTTGTTTAGGATTTCCTTTTGTATTTGTCTTTCTATAGTAAGCCGCTCGAATGCATCCATCACGGCCTCTCTCTCTTCCTTGAGCTTCGTGTATTCCTTCAAAATAAATGGCTCAAGAGTAGTACTGTCCTCGGAGAGGGTTAGATTGTAAGAAGTAGAAGCTTCATTTAAATGCTTAGAAGGGTTAAAGAAAGAGTCAAGATCAAGGGCTTCATGTGAGCGCACCAATGCTTTATGCTTCTCACTTAGCTCTACGTGCTTCTCTTTGAGAGCCTCATAAGACTCATGTAGAACACCATGAGAATGCTTGAATGCATTGAGCTCTCCCACAAGCTCTAGAACTCGAAATACCGCCACTTCATGCTCTTTAGTCACCACATCGATCTTCTTAGTCTTCTTGATGATGGTCTTGTTGGCCTTCTCAAGGAAGAGGACAAGGTCATTGTAGCTCAGTCCATCATCTTCGTCATCATAGCTCTCCTCTTACTCTTCCAGATCATTATCATCATCCATATAGCCCTCACAACTTCGGGCCATCAAGGATAATGGAGGTGGTGATAGCTCATTTATGTAGCTTGTCATAGCAATACTCAAGAGCTCTTCCTCATTAGAAGATGAAGAGTCCGAATCATCATCGATGAGCCACTCACCAACAATATAAGCTTTGTGCGAGGATTTCTTCTTCCCCTTGCTCTTGCTCTCCTTCTTGACAAAGAACTTCTTCTTGAATTTTCTCTTTGGCTTGCGTTCTTCATCATCACTCTCACTAGAGACTTCTTTCTTGCTCTCCTTCTTGGGATTAGGATATTTCTTAGCAAAATAGTCTTTCTTACCACAATTGAAGCACCCGAAGTTACTCTTGAAAGATGAGTCTTTACTTGTGAAATAGCCTCTGCATCAAGAGCGAAAGGTCCTCATTATCACTCTCCTTATCCTCATCTTTCTTCACCTTCTTCTTCTTGTTCTTGCCATTGGGTGATTTTTGATCAACTTGAATGGCAAGATTCTTGAGCAATTGAGAGTCGGTGGAGCTGCCCAACATGTATCTCTCATAAACCGTAAGCTTGCCGAGTATAACGTCAACGGAGGGAGTAGTCAAGTTGGCTTGAAAGAGACACGTGACAATAAAGTTGTAGCTTGGCGGCAACATCCTTAAGAGCTTCCTCATGATCTCAACATCATCAATTTTGTCCTTGAGACCCAAGGCGTTGATCTCCTACACCACTACATGCAAGCGAGAATAAACATTATTAGCTTTTTCATGTAGTAGCATGGTGATGGAATCATATTTGTTCTTAAAAACATAGTAACGCTCTTTCTTGGCTTCGGAGGAGCCCTCAAAGATGTTTTGCAATTGAATCCATATTTCATGCGTGGTAGATGATGCATTAATTTTAGCGAAGACATTTTTAGAAATGCATCCAAACATGACATTCTTGGCCTTTGCATTTAATTTAATGAAAATGGTATCAAGTCTCTCATTCTCATTCGTAGCATTCTTAGTAACATGCCATGCTTTCCTATCGATTGAATCTAGGTAGGCTTGCATGCGAGCCTTCCAATACGAGTAATCGTCCCCATCGAATACGAGCGGAGTCTCCATCCCGTTCGGCATTCTTACTCAAGGCAGTGAAGCCCGAAAATGAGCACTTGACTTTGATACCATTTGTATGCATTAAGAACACTGAGAAGGGGTTGAATCGCTGGACTTATAGCGCTAATTTCGCTACAAACTTAAACAATAAGACTCACTCACAACGGAAGCAAACCTAAACAATTCTAGTAGGCCAAGACCTCTAGCAATGCTAGTGAAATGAGAATAACAACAAGTAAGCACTAGCACGATAGCCACCAAGAGGAATCAAAGAACAACCTATAACACTACTCAAACGGTAAGTAAATGCGGTAAGTAAAGAGAGTGAGATAGAAAGTGCTCTGTTATTTTTTCTCGAGGTCTCGAAAGGTAGGCGACTTTCCCTAATCCTCGTTGAACCACTCCCGTCGGAGTTTTGTTTCACCCCGTCGTTCTCGAAACGATGCTCACAAAGGTATGCTTTACTCCCAGAGTGAAGTCACCGGTGACCTAGCTGTCGCACACAATAACCAAGCGCTAGAGCAAGTCTCCAAGGCTACAGCGCTCTCTCTTGGTGTTTTTTCGAGCAAAGGATCCAAAACCACGTACAAACTTGGTATCGTCTTTCACAATCTATTCAGAAGCTCAAACACAAACTACTAGCCAGTCTAGGCTGCCCACACCAAGAGTAATAGGCAAAGATTACTCCTCTCAAGCCCTAGAAGCTTTAAAAGTGTATTAATGCTCTCTATCACTCTCCTGCTAGCAGCGAAGATCTCCAATCTTGCAATGTGCTCTCTTGATGGTGTCTCTTGGCCTTTCACAAGTTGGCTCTAGCTTCTCAGACCGCAGGCACACTGAAAAATGTCCCTCTTTACAGTTTAAATAGGCTTTAAGCTCAGAAACAACGGTTGAGACGTGATGTCATAAAGCTGACTGCTTTATGCAATCACCGGACTGTCCGGTGACTGGACCACCGGATTGTTCGGTGACCTTCTTACTTCTCGACCAGAGAAACACTCTCTCTGGAATCTATGCTATAGACACCGGACTGTTCGGTGACTTTCACTTTTAGATTCTCAGAGACATTTTCTTTAGACTTCAGTTTCGATCTCACCAGACTGTCTGGTGACTACCATATCGAACTGTTCGGTGTCTTCTCTGTAGCAACTCCAGAGAGCACCTCTCTCTGAACTTTAAAGTCCTGGCTCACTGAACTGTCCGGTGACCTCACCGTACTGTCTGGTGACTGTCTTTGACTGAATCTGATCTTCGTCTTCACTTTCTCTGCCATTTTTAGTGTTTTTTGAGAATCTAAAGAGCATTTATACACTCTAACACTTGTATGACAAGAGACAAATAACCTTATCTCTTTAATAGTACCGACGTTTCTATAGACTCTCTAGTTAGTCCTTAAACTTAGTCCTCCGATGCCCAGAAACTCTTCTTTTAGGGTTTGTCTTTATTATCTACCGAGAAAGCCTACCATGTTGATGTAAAATTAGCTGGGTGATATTTAGAATCACAACCGTTAACTACGTTGTCTACTCGATCACTAAAATTAATTTATACTTTTTAAAAGACTTTAGCTCATGAAGCTAACACTGTGCACACCACTTGATTCATACCACCTGTCTTAATCTTTTTTCCAAAGCCAGGGCGTGCTGTAGCTGGGCAGCGTCAATTTTTTGTGGGCAATCCAAACTTTGGTGCACATACGAAGGACAACTAAATTTCATTGGTGCGCCAAACTTTCGAATGGTCTTTGTTGCTAACGAAGCAAACGCACTCTTAATGTCCAATACTACACTCTGTTTCTAGTGGCAGTATTAATGACTTAATACTGGTTGAAAGTATTAATGGTAGGATATACTCTCTTCGTTCATTTTTTTATTGGTAATTTTAGCTTTGGCATGGAAATTAAATAAAAGTGAAAAAATATGTTACGTATAAAAAGCGAGAAGGAAAAATACAAAGATAAAGATTTACTAAAAAGAGAAAAAAATATATTTAAAATGAAGAAATGTGTATTAAAAAATAAAAATAATATATATTAAAAAACAAATTTTAAATATAAAATAACTTATAGTATGACTTTTTCTATGTCTGGGTCAGCGCAGGCCACGACTCCGGCTCCGGCATGCAAGCCACGCGGGCATCGGTGAAGATCGGGGCGCGGGCCCGAGCTGCGGTGCGATGCTACATCTCTGCTGCGTGAGGGTGAAGAAGATTTAGTACCTCTGTTGCCGCAGGTCGGTCACGGGAAGGCAAACAGAAGGGTTGCTGAATCTAGTCTCGAGGTGGTCGGCAAAGGCATTTACTCCTTATGTCGCTATAGTACTCCACGCGGTTGATGCCGTCAAAATCTTTGCAGGCAAGGGAGTATTATGTGGTAGGCAAAAAGCATTTATTAACTGGGTATCACAATGAGATATTTTTTGCTATTGCTTTACTTTTTTATTTGCAATTAGGATGAGATACGTTGGATTATTACGTTGATATTTCCAATTAAAATATCAGTTACTGATTGATTTCGACATATTATATTCGAATTGGTTCGTATATTTGTCACATTCATTTCTGTTTTCGATTTTTTTCATTTCTGATTCTATCCCAAAGTGAAAATACGACAACTGAGAAGGTTGAGGTACTTTTCCAACCGTTAAACCCTTAGCACTGGCTGCTGGCTGTTACTATTAAAATTACTACTATTGAAATGTTCATGTGATTTAGTTATGTAAAATTTATGAGTTCTAAATGAATCTTAAAATTTTGTTATTATTTGATTTATTATTAGTGAAATTTAAATCACAACTAATAATTTTACACATTAAAACAAATTTTTTAATAAAATAAATAGTTAAAATTAATATTAAAAATCAATAGTATTAATAATTAAAAATGAGAGAGGATACTATGCGTGCTGCGTCCGGTGACAGTGAGGTCATCTTTTCCCCTCCTTTCCAATTCTATAAACAGTGCCTTCTCTGACAAATTTTTAACCCCAGTGATCCCGTTACGCCCAAAAAGAAGCTGAGGACATGGAGCAATCTCGGATACGGCGGTGGTGATCGATTTCGCCGGCGCATGCATTGGTGGATGCGATCCTTCTGTGGCAGTGTGGAGACACCACTAGCCTGCCTGGTAACATCAATGTCACACCCCAAACCACATCATCCCATCTTCCTCCTGGCCCATGCGATTACTGTACATCAAGAAGAGTGCAGTCGCCAGGAGAGGTTGAGTGCAGCAGCGGGAGCTGAAGAGTGCAACGCAACGAAGAATTTGCATGCGGGTGCATGCAGGAGCTGAACGGGGTTTAGACGTCTGAAATTAAGGTCGGCTGCGTGCTTGTGTATGTTACCGAGGAGCTGCTCACCTAGATCCTTGCAACAAACGAAGAACAAGTAGCGATTAAAATTTTGACCTTATACGAAGATGATTTTGAGATGGAGGGTGTATTTTCTATTCTTCTATATTAGATTCATATGATTTTCTCAATTTTCGAATTCCTGTGTTTTCTTTATTTTTATATTTTTTTTCTATTACTATATTTTCCATTCATCGTTCCAAACACAGCCTTAAGACCGGTCTAGTCGATTCCAATGCGCTGCTGGGTTCCAATCACTGGTCCGTGGTCCGGTCTGTCATGGGTATGGAACTGACGCTGCTACTGCATGCAGTGGGGATTCTGAAGTGACAACTGACAAGCTTCTGCTTGTTTCTCGCCAGTCAACCGGTCATAATCGAGCCAGGCAGATTTTGAGTGTGAAAACCAAAATTCAGCTAGGCAGTAGGCATTCGAGCTGTCTGGCAGTGCGCTCCATTCCAACGTGATGGCATTAAAGACGTGTGCATCAGTACAATCTGCCTTCCGTCACACACAATACAAGTCATTTGAGTGTTTTTCCAAGTTTCACAAAACAGGTCGCATGATAAAATTTCCTCTGTACAGAGTACCAAAACACCTCTGGAGTTCCACGTCTTCCTCACCACTTCAATGCGATGCTGTCAATAGACCCAAACCGGTCCACACCTCCCTCAACACGCATCTGTGCATGCCGGCCGCACTGCGTCGCCCCGCCCTACTTCTCCGATAGCACGACGCCACACCGCACCCCCGCCGCTCTGCCGTGCGCCGCCCCACCTCATTTCTTCGACAGCACGACGCACTACCGTGCCCCTCCGCACGCCGACGCCCTGCCCCATGCCACTCCGCCCCGTTCCTTCGGCAGCACGATGCCCAACCACGTCCCTCCGCACACCGCCACGCCCATTCGCACTTCGGCAGCACCGACGAAGCTTGCCATGGTTTACTCCTCCGCGGAAGTGCCGAACAGGTTGCAGCGTCATTAGTTTAAATAGACCGGCCAATTAGCAATGAAATGTCTTGTGAAGCAAAAAAATTGCCAGCACACGTGAACGAAAATGGAGCGCGCGAGCCAAAAACAAAGCGCGGAGCCGCAGCTGGCCCAGCGGGATGAAAACAAAAATAACAGTGTGCAAAAACGGAAACGTGATTCAAACTCGCTATGCGGAGGGCCGGACTGCTGTACCGTAACCAATCGAAATGGAGAGAGATTGCTGAATACAAGAGACTTTAGAGATATTTAACATGAGCAGAGAAGAAAAATTAGCCACTAATTAATGGAGCTGAATTCTAAAAATCTTGGATTTCAAATGTACTAGCATATCTGAACTGCGTGTACTCTGAAGGAAAGGGATCCTCTGAACTGGAGATTAGGCGTGCAACAGGATGTGAGCTGACAGCGTTGTCGGAGAACGAGGCCGCCGCGACGTTGTTCGACGACTTGACCAGCTGCATCGGCCCGCCCCATGGCATTAGTAACGGTAAATCAAAAAATCGATCGGTAAATAAAAAATTTAGTTAGTTTTCTCTTAAAATTTTAATTTTCGAATTTGTTCAGTTTTTTTATTCACTATAGCTGTTTTCCAACCGGTGCCGGCAGTTTTCGAATCTAAAACGGTTTCCAAAAGCTTAGATCTAGATCTGGCAGAAGCATCATTCATTCATAGATTTTAGCGCATTGTATATTGCGACTACATCTCAATGCTTAGAAGATAATTTTTATGATCTCATTGTAACAATATTGTGTCAAATGACCCGGCATGATTTTTACGCATGAATTATTACATTGTAGGATCAGGTCAACATACACTTGGGCTGTTGCTTTCTGGTGCGAGTTCAGCAGACCGGCCGGGTGACAGCTCAGTGGCAGTTGTCCATAGCCTTCTTTTTTTTTTTAGCAAGAAATTTTTTTTTTTGAGCAAGGTTGTCCATAACCTAACAAGACTTTTCTGTGCCGAAGCCCCTTGTCGTGGACGGGATCAATGCGTGCGGAATATAGTACGTACGTGTGCCGTGGCGCATCGGAGTGTAAATTATTAAGGATAATTGCAAAATTACCTCTATTTTGAGTGTTAATTTTGAAAATGAATCTTTTTTGAGATTTTGTAAGAATAGACTTGTTTTTTAAACTGAAGTAATGAGTTGCCCTTATTCTATTATGTGCTCTAAACGTAGTTAAATTCCATACAAAAGACCCAAAATATCCTTCGCAAAATTACTCATATTTGCCTTACGTACTTACATGTGGACGAGGAGAATAAAAATAACGGTATTTTTATCTTTTTCCCATTTATCAATTAATTTGTTATTATTTTTAATTTCTTAATGAGACTGCACTTAACGATATTACAAAACAGGGCAAACGGAGCATAGGGTTTCAAAAACAGATCCATTATTGCAAAATCTTAAAAACAAATCTATTTTTAGAATTAACACTCAAAACAAGGGCAATTATGCAATTGCCCTTATTATGGGTGTGTAACCTATGCTGCGACCGTTTGTGCATATAGTAAAAAAATTAGTTTGATCTTGCATGCGCAGCTACAACCTAACTAAACGAACAGGCCTTATAAAGTTTTACCCTGTTCGTAAAGTATCGTTACCATTGGTTTTTTATATTAATTTATACTATTCACTTTATTAAAAAAATATAATAAATATAATATATATTTTATTATAACTTGTTTTATCATTAAATTTATTAGAATATAATAAATAATTTTACACATTTAAACTAATTATTTGAATAAAATAATTGATTAAAGATGATATTAAAATTCATCTAAACACAACAGTTTAAGAATGAGGGGAATATATATGATCGATTGGCAGTTGTGTTTTCATGTTAAGGTGCCTCGCAACATCTAAAATAATAAGGGGCAATCGGTCGGGCGTCGGGCTTGGGGCAGAGTGGCACATCAGGGAGTGAGGCAGAGAGGAGCTGCGGCACGTCAGGCAGAGGCAGCGCACCGCGCGCTGCACGGCACGAGAGGCCGGCATGATCGTCACATGGCTGCAAGCGGAGGTCTTCACTAGCACCTAAACAACCGATCTAGGGTAGCTATTGCACTGTTAGAGTTGCTTTTTAGCGGACTAAATCTAGCCGTCAACGTCTCAAGAAAAAAAAAATCTAGCCGTCAACCGCCGAGGCTGCCACGAATGCTGCCGTCGACTAGGCGAGAAAACCGCGTCGCTCTGCACGCCGGTCTCCCATGAAAGTACGGGGAACGACGGAAGAACGACCGGCTGCCCTGCCCTGCCGACGGAATTGTTCAATTCAACCTTCGTGGCTGCGCACGTAGTAGCAGACAGCACTTGTTAAAACTCCGAGCTCTAGATTCGTTCTGCTGCTGTCAGCTTCACCCGGCTGCAAAGCAGTCGTCGCTCGGTCAATTCGTATGACCGAAGTGCACACGCCTGAAGCCTGAACGAAACAAACAGACACGCTGATACTTTTTTGGTCTATCCTTTTGAATTAAGCTGACTTCGTGTAGTCCCTCGTATCAACAGGGTAAACCTCAGCCATTCACCGTTTGAATTATGAGATTTTATCATTCTATGTTTATTAGTGTGCATTGTTTTAGAGAATTTTAAATAATTTTTAAGCTCATGAGATTTTATAATTTTTCAGAATCTCATCTGTTTGATATCTAAAGTATATTTTATCCTATTTTTACAATCTCATAGGGATTCAAACGGGTCCTAAATACACACCTTGGAGTGGCTGGAAAAAATGTTGAGGAAGAAAGGTCCCGATGCATTTACAGTACTAATGCTTATCCTAGCGTTTAGTCTGTTTCAAAAGCATGTTTTGGTTCACCATCGGATAAGATAAATTAAAAAAATGCCTTGTTTTTGGAGGGCATCAGAGAAACAACACTGCTGTATATGTACTAGTACTTTGTATCTGTACTGCACCACAATCGAGGTTGCTGTAACATATGGAGCCCTCGGTTTGATTTCAAATTTTTTAAAAAAATTAAAATTAAAAAACTGGTCGGTAAACAAAAAAATGGAGTGGTTTTCGCTCCAAAATTTATCTTTTGCATTTGTAGATGTTTTTCTAATTTTCGGTCAAACCAGAAAACTTGGCAAAGAGCACTCTGCAGAAATTAGGGTCTGTTTGGTAGGTTTTTTCACCAGCTTCTCGATCGGTTTTAATTGAAATTATATCAAATTGTTTTAGAAAGAGCTATTTTTTCCTATTTTTTTAAAGAGAGGAGCTAAAGGTAAAGGTAGAAGCCACGAATAGGTAAAAGTAGCTTTTCTGTTACTTTTTTATTCATGTGACATTTTTTTTATGTCATTTACTCTTATAAAATAGGAGATTTTACAGAAAAAAATCCATCTATCAAACATTTTGTAAGGAGTCAGAGCCAAAGCTTTAAAAGATTTTATTTCAAAATAGTCAAAATTGGAGCCGTTTTGAAAGAATCAGAGCTAGAACCTTAGAAAGAAAACAACCCGAGAAAACAGCGCCCAGATTGAGGCGTGTTTTTTTTTTAAACAAGGAAAAACCACAGTAAACCGTCCATCTTGATATCCCTTCACAGTCAGGCCGCGATGCGGCGGAGCCGGAGCGCTGGACCCGGGGCCTTCGCTCGCGACGGCTGACCAGCTTGTCCGCACGTCACGCAACGCAGCAGGAGTACAAGCGGCGCGTTGCAGCCCCCTGACTTCCACCGCACTCAAGGTCCGGTGTCAGCCCTGGCTCTGTGCGCGTGAGCTCCCTCTCCAGGCTCACACTGTGTACGCGAGCGAAAGGGATCGAGGATCATCGTTGCCCAGGCCCCAAAGGCCACGCGGTGGACGCACCATACACAGAGGTCCGAAGGAGTGCTCGATTTCAAAAGAAGAATAATGGATTCAAGCCATCTACTTGCTCTAACAAGAGTTGCCTATGTTGTTCTATCTCCCCTCCAGCTCTGAATAACAATGTTGTTAGAAGTTTGAGTTCATCTTTTTGCAAAGTGGCACCTGAGTTAATGAGGCTCTGTCTAAGAAAAAAAAGCCAAAGCAGCCAATAGCCAAGAAGAAGAATGATAAGGACACTTCAGACTCATCCAACCCTTCCAATGGATACACTAAGAAGAACAAGAAGAAATGAGATGGGGCCTGAAAGGCAACAGCAACTGCAGTGGGTTGGTGCTCTCCAAGGCTGTAGTTCTCTTTTATTATCGTTTGTCTGTATGCAGTATGACTGCTTTAATTTAGTTCTGCACTTGGCTCTTTTTTTGGTTGTCTTCATGACATTCTTATTGCTCTATGGATGGATTTGGTGTTTTGTATTGTCTTTGCCCCTTTGGACTGACTGCGATGTACACATGATACTCATGTGTTTGATACTGTTTATCTCTTTTGGTTTACTATGGCTGCACACCATAATAATCGTAATGTAAGACAATATAATATTCTTTGTTGGAATGTTAGGGGTTTAAACTCTGACAAAAAGTGGAACTCTATTCGTAACAATGTTTTGGAAGCTGAATGTGATATTTTCTGCTTTCAAGAGACAAAGAGAGATTTTTTTTGATCTTTCTTATATTCACAAATTCTGTAATGCTCAGTTTGATAGCTTCGAGTAGTTACCCTCGATTGGTGCCTCGGGAGGAATTTTAGTAGTTTGGAAGAGCAGTAAATTTTCAGGCACACTTGTCTCTTTGAATGCCTTTGCAATCACAATGGAGTTTACTACCTTGTTCTCGGGTGAGAAAATCCTTATTACAACAGTTTATGGTCCCTGCACTAAGCCAAGTAAATTGGAGTTTATAAAATGGTTTCATAATTTTGATGTGGCCGATGATGTTGATTGGCGATTTCAACCTTATTCGTCGACCTGAAGATAGAAATAAACCAGGCGGTAATGTCACTGAAATGCTTCTCTTTAATGATGCTATCAGTAATCTGCATTTGATTGAATTGCCATTACAAGGTAAAAAATTTACCTGGCACAATGGTTACCACTTTAGCTAAAGATACTTCTGATCTTGACCCCTGTCTCATATCTGTTTCCACAAATATTTCCAAGAGTAAAGTCTTTCGGTTTGAAAATTATTAGCTTGAGAGACATGATTTCAACCAGCTCATGCAACATGGATGGCCTCTTCCTACTAATGTCACTGATAAAGCTCGACACTTAGTAGCAAAATAAGAACCTGAGAAGAGTGCTCTGTTTTTGGCAAAAGCAGTTACCTAACCTCGTCTACGCTATCAATAATTCTAAAGAGATTATTCTGTTTTTGGATACTTTGGAGGAATTTAGAGATCTGTCTTTGGAGGAATGGAATTTTTGGCATACTCTGCAGAACCACTTACACTCTCTCTTACATCAACAGGATATCTATCTATTGGAAGCAGAGAGGAACAGTCAAATGGGTTAAACTTGGTGAGGACAATACAAAGTTTTTTCATGCTCATGCCACTATCAAATATAGAAGGAATCTGATTTCTTCTTTGCTGTCTGCTGATGGGATACCAGTATCTTCTCATGAAGCTAAAGCTCAAATTCTATGGGAATCTTTCAAAGCTTGTTTGGGGAAATCTGAGTTCACAGTTATGCACTTTGACTTGGATACTTCGCTGCAGGCTCATGCTGATCTTTATTCTCTGGAGTTACCTTTTACAGTGCAAGAAATTGATAAGGTAGTTTCTAATCTACCTTTGGATAAATCTCCAGGGCCAGATGGTTTTAACACTGACTTCTTTAAACAATGTTGGCCGGTAATTTGTCATGATTTTTATAATCTCTGTCAGGTTTTCTTTGATAACAACATTTGTACAGAGTATCAATGGATCGTACATCACACTGATCCCAAAGATAGCCACTCCTTCCAAGGTGTCTGATTATAGACCAATCTCTCTTCTTAATTCAGGTATTAAGTTGATCACTAAGTTGCTGGCTGATAGATTACAAACCTGTATCATGAATCTCATTCATCAAAATCAGTATGGATTCATAAAATCAAGGACAATTCATGATTGTCTTGCGTGAAGTTTTGAGTACTTACATGCTTGCCATCAGTCAAAAAAGGAACTGATCATTTTGAAAATTGATTTTGAAAAAGCTTTTGATAAAGTGGAACATCATGTTATCCTAGAAGTCATGAGGAAAAAAGGTTTTAGAGATAAATGGCTTTCCTGGATAGCTAACATTCTGAGTTCTGGGACATCTTCAGTTTTGTTAAATGGTGTGCCAGGAAAAGTCTTTCATTGTAAAAGAGGAGTAAGGCAAGGAGATCCTCTCTCCTTTGCTCTTTGTGCTGGCAGCAGACCTTTTGCAATCCATAGTTAACAGAGCCAAGGATTTGGGCTTGCTTCGTCTTCCTCTACCTCTATCTAGAACAAATGATTTTCCAATAGTCCAATATGCTGATGATATTCTGCTGATAATGGAGCCTTGTCCCCGGCAGCCTTTTGTGTTGAAAGCTCTTCTTAATACATTTGAAGACTCTACTGGTTTGAAGGTTAATTACAGTAAATCTCTTATGGTGCCTGTTAACGTTCAGATGGATAAATTGGAACATTTGGCTAGTACTTTTCAGTGTCAAATTGGCAGCATGCTTTTTCCTTGTCTGGTCTTGCCTTTGAGTATTCACAATTCACAAACCCAGTAACTCTGATTGTCTGCCACTAGTTCAAAAATAGAGAAGCGCTTGGTCAGTTGCTTTATTTTCTTATCCCAGGGAGGCAAGCTTCAAATGGTTTACTCTGTGCTTTCAGCACTTCCTACCTTTTATATGTGTACCCTAAAGCTGCACTCAGGGGTGATTGAGCAATGTGATAAGTATAGGAAACACCGCCTCTGGAGAGGATCGGATTTTTCTTCTAGGAAGCCTCCGCAGGCAGCTTGGCATATGGTGACCAGACCAAAAAGGGAGGGTGGTCTCGGGGTGATCAATCTAAGAACTCAAAATGAGGCTCTTTTGATGAAAAACGTGCATAAATTTTTTATGAGAGCTAATGTTCCTTGGGTTCAGCTTCTTTGGGGCCGGTATTATCATAACGGGGCATTGTCGGGTCATAGGCAAATAGGCTCCTTCTGGTGGAAGGATATCTTGAAGCCTCTTGATAAGTTGAAAGGGTTAGCTCAAGTTTTTGCAAATGATGGGGCTGCAATTCTTTTCTGGAAGGATCCTTGAAACAAATCAGCTTCGTTCATTGACTTATCCAGAGCTTTTCTCTTTCTCTAAGCAGCAAGATATCTTTCTACAAAGATTGAGGGTACGTTTGGCTTGTTCCCTTTCATTTCCTTTCCAAAATTTGGTATGCCTTCAAACATTGGCCACCATTTGGTTTGTTTCCAAAATATGATGATGCCAACAAGAATTTGGCAACGCCAATGAATAGTACACTGCGAAAGCGAGGGAAGACGCGGGCGAGCAAAATGCTCGCCGCCCTTTTGGCTTGGCCAGCCAAAGTTGCTCAGATGAGCTGGCATGTTACTATTGGCTGCACTGTTTTCAAAATAATTTGTTTAACAGATTTTAATCTACTATAACTCCTAAACGGTGTATCAGATTTATAAACCGTTTGCATCATAATATTCATTGTAATTAACTCTTCAAAACAAGATCCCACTTGACCATATTTCAATGTTTTTTTAAAATAATATATATAAAATTCACATATCATAGTAATATTTTTAAAATATTCGTAAGGTAGCAATCCAAACACTTTTTTTTCTCAATGTTACCTTTGAATTGGCGTTACCAACGACTTGGTAACACCAAATTTGGTATAGTTCACGAATGCTACGAACCAAACAGCCCCTGACTTCTTTGCCCTCATTGTTAGATCACTTTCACCTCCCTATGTCTCAACAGGCGCATGATCAATTCTTAGTCCTTGAGCAATGGTTTCTTTCACACCCATCAACAGAGGATTTGGATGTCTGGAGTTACATTTGGGGCACCAAACACTATTCTTCGGTTCAAATATATAAGCATCTCATGGGTCACATGCCGCTTCATCCGATTTATAGCTGGTTATGGAACACATCTTGTCAGTTGAGGTCTTCTTTTGGCTGATTCTCAAGGACAGAGTTAATACTCGTAATGTGCTACGCAGAAGAAATATGGTCTTAGACTCTTATGCCTGTGAGTTATGCCTTTTTCAACATGAAGAAACTTTGGAGCATCTCTTTCCTCACTGTAATTTTGCCAAGCTATGTTGGGCAAGCATTGGTATTACTCTTGGTCGTCGTTGATCGGCTCTTCAAACTTTTCAACATATTAAACGTCAGTTACCAGTTCCTTTCTTCATGGAAATCATCAATCTCATGCTCTGGAGTATCTGGAATACACCCAATGACTGGATATTTAAGAATGAAGACCCAACCATTGGCAAATGCAAATTCAAGTTTCTTTGGGAGTTTGAGCTCCTGTTGCTTAGAGCTAGAAAATCTTACTTTCCTCTTATTCAGGAATGGTTGTTGTCAATTTAGACCCTTTTCTTTTCTTCTTTTTTAACTTTGTATCTTAACTCTGTTTATTTAATTTAATATTATCCAGCAGGGCCTTGGCCCTCCTGTTCCTTAAAAAAAAAAATGTCGACGTGGTGGTGTGAGAGAGTCGTATGGGTGGAACTCTCTGAGGGTGTTTAATGCGGAAGTACTAAGGTTAGGAGAATAGAACTGAAACTGGATAATAATTTGGGTTTATAACATGTAAGAGAATAAGAAAAGTGTAAATGGATGATTGTATTAAAACTCGAGATGGATCTATACTCGAACTTAAGAAACTCAAAAGATAATTTAGCTGATTTTTTTTGACAGTATGAGTTCCTTTGGGCCCCGCCAGCAGAGTCGAAACTTCAGCGAAATATTCTTTCCTAGACACCGTCTTTGATTCAATATACTATTCTTTCTTTTTCAATAGACACGCAAACGACCTCAAGTGCCACGCGTACTAACGGGCAGCAAAATGTTCATCGGCCGGGATCAGTTAGGCGTGACTATACCGTCTGTGGACACGCTCAAACCTGGAGACGAAGCTGCCAAATATCCGTTCTACCTGTTTCTTAAAAATTAAAATCTCTGAAGAGGCGATGCCCACGCTACACCGTACCCTGTTTTGCACTTTTATTTTTATTTTTCAAGCCGAGAAGACGTGAAGATGGAAAGCTCGGAAAGTTCCACGTACGTTACGTATCGGAAGTCCGGCTGCGGCGGCGAGGGCTCTTGGAGGCGAGGTGACGATGACATGTGGCTCCAACCGAACGAGTTAGCTGCTGTTAGGCGACCAAAGCAGCATGGTTCAGCTGTTTCACCCATCTGCAGCTGCCCTCGGTCGACATTCCGATCCCTAGCCACTGGGAAAGTGCGTATCGTTGCTACTGCTGCATCCGTTTCAAAATATAAATATTTATAAGGTTGATTTAAATTAAACTTTGTTAACTTTGATGGTTTTAAATTAAACTTTATTAACTTTGATGGTTAATTACTGAGAATTAATGACACTTTATTGGATGTAAATTATGCTACTACTAGATTCATCATAAAATGTATTTTTATAATATGTATCTCTTTATATTAGAAAGTGTTTAGTTTTATAGATATTATTAGTCAAAGTCAAGAAAATTTGACTTTCTGACACTAAAATGTTCTTATATTTTGGAACGGATGGAGTATATCAATCAAGGTTTACAAAATCATTGAAAATCAGTTAGTTTTCACGATTCTCGGTAAAAACGGTCTGGTCTAGTTTTACTGGTTGTTCGGTTTTCGAAAAAAATTGAAAAACTTTTGAAAAATTGAAAATTTTTAGAATTTCAAAAATCAGCCGATAAAGCGGAAAATCGAGGTGTAAGCGGATGAAACCGGTGGGTATCAAATTTTCAAACTTCAAACCCATTGAAATCGTGAGAAAGTTGATAAACTGAAAAAAATTGATTGGTTTACTGGTAACTTTTTGAACAAATTTCGTTCAAATTTTGATTTTTCAATTTAGAGCAGTTTTTGATAGATTTTTGTGGTTTTCACGGTTTTCATCATATCCGGTTCCTACAGGTTTTGTTGGCTCGGTCACCAACAGAAACGTTGATGTCAACCACGAAAGTGATGCACGGATATTACCACGTATATATCAAAACCGAAAACCGCGCATGGTTTACTTACCGTGACATCTCATGCAAAAGCTTTCTTGACCACTATAGCATGTCTCCATGTATTGATTATTCAGGATAACGATCTGGGCTAAGTATTCTCCTGTTCGCGCCCCAACCCCACCAAACGAAGACCAGTACGTCAGAGTCCAAATGCACCTCAACGAGCACAGCGCTGCGGTCGGTATAAGAAGCGTCCCGTACTCGGCTCCTAACTGCACAACCCAAGGCGAAGCTTCAGGCTCCGACTAGCTAGCCATGGTGAAGAAACCTTCCGCCCTTCCGGGGTCCTTCGTTCGCCGGCTTCTCCGGCGAAGCCTTTCGGGGCGTCATCACCGCCGCACGACGTCGGGGACGGCGAGGACTCCGGTGGCCACACCTCCGCCAGGCAAGCTGCATGGCCGAACGGTAGTGGTCGATGTGGAGGGGTGGTTGTTGAGGTCCCCGCTGTCCACCTTCCCGTACTTCATGCTCGTCGCCGTCGAGGCCGGCAGCTTCCTCCGTGGGCTCCTCCTGCTTCTGACGTACCCGGTTCTTCTATGTCTCCGTCTTCTCGATGGTAACTTGTACCTCAGGTCCATGGTCATGGTCGCCTGCTTCGGGTTGAGAGAGAAGGAGGTCGCCAGGATTTCCAAGGCAGTCCTGCCCAAGTTCTTCCTGGAAGAGGTTTCCATGGAGGGGCTCGAGGCTTTTCATAACAAGGCGGGAAGGGTGGTTGCGGTGACCTCGGCGCTCCCAACGGTGATGGTGAAGGGGTTCCTCGAGGAGTACCTCGGCGTCGACGCCGTCGTCGGGAGGGAGATCGCGGTAGTTGCCGGCCGTTACGTTGGGACCCTCGAGGACGAGGAGAGAAGCATGGATAGACTTGGAGCAATCCTCGGGGAAACGGACGAGATGAAGAAGGGCAAAGGTGATGGAGCAGTGGGGCTCGCTGCGATGGGCAGCAGGATGCACCGTGTGTTTTCTCAGTACTGCAAGGTGAGTTTGTGTGCATTGCTCCTCTGTAGTACAAAGTATTTTGAAGGAAAATGTTTTTTTACACCTGTTATTTCCTCTATACTGCGAGGTGAGTATGTGGTTATATATCAGTTATTATTTAAACCAATATAAGTACATTTAAAACTCGAGGTAGATGATCGAATGTTGCTTTCTTAAGTTTCAATTCTTAAAAAAAAATTCCTTACTATATCTGAAATAATATTGTAATGTACCCCATCCGTTACTAAATTGTTGTCGTTGTTGACTTCTAATATCAACTTTGACTATTCATCTTATTCAAAAAATTAATTTAAAATTAAAAATTATAAGTTATGATTCAAATAATTTTAATGATAAAGTAAATTATATCAAATTATATGATATCTATCAAACTTTTTTAATAAGACAAATAGTCAAAATTGATGTTAGAAGATGATGGTGACAACTATTTAGTAACGGAGGGAATATGTTTGTATTTAAAGAGGCTTAACCAAATACAGTGAAATAGTATCATCTGAGTATAGATCTCTGTCCGTGTTTGACACATGTTGTGATTGTTGCTCAAGTATGTTGTTAAAAAATAGTGGTGAAAAAGAAAATTAGTGCTTTCAGTTTTATTTTGTTGCAATATTGTGTTAAAAAGAAAATGAGCGACCAATTTGTGACCTAGCAAGCACCTCAGCAATCAATATTATTGTCTAATTGTGATACGAACCACAGTTGTGCCTCTTACGTAAGTACAGACTTTCTAGTGCACAAGACATTGAGCTTGACAACATGTGGCAAATTTAAAATTTAAAATTCTGACGTCCATATTGCATGAAGTGTGTAAATTATAAGGTCAGAACCATGGTGTCCATACCATTTGATGCCAATATAAAAGTAGATTGGAATACTTTCAAAGTGCAAGTAGGCAAGACTTGTTAAACTGGACTTTAGAGATGGCTTGTCGAAAGGAATGAGTAGGCGATGTTTGGTTTGAAATTAGAGCACCGAGGAAGACCAGACGCTCCAGACGTGAGACCTTGCATGCATGCTGCTTAGTTGAAGTTTGGTGGCAACGGCTACCTACCTAAGTTCAAATGTCGTGTGGAGATTATGTAAGTTCGATTCTCAAGCAAAACATAAACTAGTATGGCACGTCTTCTCATCAATAATAATGAATTAAATAGTTTTCTCCTGTCTGCACCTGGAAATTCCAAAATTCTAAAGTTATTCTGTATAATTATTTTATTAGCATGTTGTATATATAACATATATCTGGATGCATGCATGTACTGTACGTAGCTTAACATCACGTACAATGACTACGGCAGGAGACATACGCCCTGAGTGAGGCCGACAAGAATGCGTGGCAGCCCTTGCCAAGGGACAAGTACCCGGAGCGTCTGATCTTCCACGACGGCCGCCTCGCCTTCAAGCCGACGTTCTTCGCCGCGGTGGCAATGTACGCCTACCTTCCCTGGGGCATCTTTCTCGCTGTCTTCCGCAGCGTCGTGTTCGGTCTACTTCCCTACCGCATCTCCGTGCCGCTGGCCGCGGTTACCGGCATGCGCTCCCGCCTCATCGCCGGGCCGCCGTCGCCGGACGCCACCAAGAGGAACAGCAACAACGCGGGACGTCTCTACGTTTGCAACCATCGAACTCTCCTCGACCCGATCACCGTCGCGGCCGGGCTGAACAAGCCGGTGACCGCCGTGACGTACAGCGTGAGCCCGGTGTCGGAGCTGATCGCGCCGATCCGCACGGCGCGGCTGACGCGGGACCGGGACGAGGACCGCCGGCGCATGGAGGCGCTCCTCGCGCGCGGCGACCTCGTGGTCTGCCCGGAGGGCACCACCTGTCGCGAGCCCTACCTGCTGCGCTTCAGCCCGCTCTTCGCTGAGCTCACGAGCGAGGTGAACCCCGTGGCGCTGGAGACGCGCGTCGACATGTTCTACGGCACGTCCACTAAGCCGGCGGCCAAGTGGATGGACCCATTCTACTTCATGATGAACTCGCGGCCGGAGTACCGCATCGAGTTCCTGGAACCCTTGGGCACCGCTCCGGCCGAGGGCGAGGTTGCCGGACACGGCCACAAGGCCCACAACATAGAAGTGGCCAACCGGGTGCAGCAAGTGCTCGCCGAGGCGCTGGGATTCGAGCCGACAGACAAGACGAGGAGGCACAAGTACATGATTCTAGCTGGAAATGGTGGTGTTGTGAAAGCAGGTGACTTGAAGAAGTAAGGCGTCTTTGATTTTCGGGGGCACGTTAATGATTCATTGTGCAGGAATAATAATGTATGTACTTGTGGGATTCTTTACTTATTGTTTCATTTTAATTATTCTTCTTTCAACACGAGTTGTCTGTTGTATATTTTGACAACAATAAACATACTTTCAGTTCCTATTGTGAAAATTCTTGTACATGTTGAAACTAAAAAAAGAAAATAGGTATTTCAAATGGGCTACAGAAGATTTTTCTCTCGCTGTGCTCCTGCAGCGTTCAAAGAAACCTATCGCCAAGAGTATCGGGCGCTTTCCCTAGGCTATCTCCTGGCCGTGTGCTGCTGTTCTAATCCTCTACCTTGTACTTTGCTGTCTTCATCAACTATATCTTCGATTGTATCTGGGGTTCTGCCATTTGAACTTGGTTTTATAGACATCGGTAATTGTGGGATTGAGTTTGGTAACATTTAGTTATCAGAGCTGTTCGAATCCTTGGAATTTTTTTTGTAGAGATAGCATTCAAGTATAACATGAGGATGAAGTGTGTCAGATCCTCAAATTTTAAACTTACCTGGACGGCGGCCACCCGGCCACGCCGCGCTCGGCGCTCTCCGCCGGACCACGCCAATGGAGCCGGAACTCCGTTGCTGCCTTCCGTCATCTCGCCGTAGCCTGCATCACAGAAACACAGCAGCGCGCACAGCTTTGCGGAAGGGGTTTTGGACAGCTGGACGCCGCCTGACGTCCTTCGCCAGAAGCCGTCGCGCCTGCCGCGCCGCCTGCGACAAACCCCCCCCACCCCCCCGGGGCAAGAATTCACTCACAGCCGCGGGTGACCCCTGCGACGGCCGTCAAACCCAATCTCCCTCACTCGCCTCATCACATCAGAATTAAACTCTGGCGCGATGATTGCCTGCGCCACCAGTCGGAGAGCTCGTCGAGGCACCGCGCTGGCCGCACCTCGGGCACGCTCTCACCTCGACGCGCACCCACAACCGCCACGGGGCACACCAGCCGTCTGCTGGCCGATCCGGATAGCGGATACGCCTTCAAAGCGTATCGGCTCCCTAGACACGCCGGTCGGAATACCGCCCATTTCCCCGTTCCAGTTATAAGTAGCAGAGCCCGCCGTTCTTGCGCGCCCCTCCGCGCCGCCGTATTTCCCAGGTCTCGCCCCTTCCTTGCTGCATTCACCGGAATTTGAGCCCCGCCCTTTCGTCTCCACAGCCAGCCACCATGCGCCGCTGTCGATTTCCTAGAATCCGACGGCCATTGGCCTCCTGCGGCACCCCTTCAGCACCTCACCACCCCACTGAAGCCCCTCGAGCACGCCACATTGCCGCCACGTGCCTCATTTGGTTGCTCGACGCACGCCACCGCTGGCCGCCGCACGGCTCATGGTGCCAGCCTCTGTGGCACCGTCTTTAACCGAGCGGAGGTCGCCACGATGCTTCTTGCATCCGTGTGCTGCTCCTCGCCCAAGAAGGGACCTCTTCGTCGAGCATCGTCGCCCCGCACCGACGCCGCCTCTCCGCGCACCTCCGGCACTCCACCGCCACCGACCCGGCTCACTGGCGGCAACAGCGAGCTCCTCACCAGCCTCACAACCGGGCTAAGACCCACGGCGCCCACCACCAGTGGCTCCCGACCCATGCCAGTGAAGTTCAGGCAGGGCACCACGTAACGCTGCGCCCTGGCGCGCGCAAGAAGAAGCGCCGACCCTGGCCTCTGGCCAGTGGGCCGCGCGACCCCACCAATCAGCCACAGGAACAGCACTTACGCTTGGCACTATACATGAGGGTTGACACGTAAGCTGCAGATCACTCGTTGACCGTTTGCACGTGTCCACGAGCTCGGACACGATCAGGATCCCATGACCTCGAGTCGGGTCACCACAGGACCCGAGGTGCGTATCCACAAACTTTGACACGGTCATGATCCCGTGACCCCAAGCCGGGTCACCACAAGACTCGAGGCGCGTGTCCACGAACTTGGACACGGTCATATCTCGTGACCCCGAGCCGGTCACCACTAGATCCAGAGCACGTGTCCACGAGGTCGAACACGGTCACGCTCCCGTGACCCCGAATTGGGTCACCACTAGACCCGGGGTATGTGACCACGAGCCGGACACAATCCCGACTATGTGACCACGAGCCCGGACACACTGACGACTACGTGGCCACGAGCTCGGACACAGTCACGACTACGTGACCACAAGCCCAGACACAGTCACGACTACATGACGTCGAACCAGGCCATCACCGTATCTTGGACGCGTGTCCAAGAACTTGGACACAGTGTCTGCCGTGTGAAGTGGTCACCAGCTACATGATTAGAACCAAAACAGGGGCTTGGACATGGCCTTGTCCATGTGACCCAAAGCTGGGCCACAGCCGGACTCCGCGCACGTGTCCTGAAGCCTGGACACGGCGCCGGTTGTGTGATCCACGGCACGGTCACAGCTCGACTGACAGTTCCCAACACAGAACGCGGACACAGACGAACCTATGTGACCGTGACCCATGACTGGGACAATTGATGCAGCACCACCCAAAACACCCACAGATCACCCTACAATGGCAGAACTAGGATGGGGTCACAACCAAACCCGTGTGTCCCTGACCCAAAAACTGACTTGAGCACAATAACACAAACATCTTCTAGGACTACGACACCTTTTTGGAAAATAGTAAGTAACCTCAACCACAATAGGTTAGTATCACCATGCCTCTGCACCTTACCAACCAATGACCTACCTACCATTAGAACCATCATCGCAAACCCCCTCGATCTGAACCATTCAAACTTTATGTGTCTCTTGACCGTGTTTTATTTGGAGTTTTATAGTTTCTCTTGGTAGGCTTATTATGGTGTTTTGCGTGTAGTTGAAGAAGAGCCCGAGGAAGCATTCTTCAGTCATATGGCTATACGTAATTATATTAGTGTCAGTTACTTGCTATCATTAATATAGAATACCACCTTGGTACCCTATTGGTGACATACGTCCTTGTTAACCTTATTCTGTCGTTAAATTCTTTTAACGAATAGAAAGTTGCCTTGATATTAGAATGCTTAGGAACCCTCTTGCGATGCTAAGAATCACCACACCATATACCAATATATCATTTACAAAATGCGTTAAAATATAATTGGTGGTGTGAGTAAAGAAAAATGGGATGGGTTTAGGGCAACTGGTGTTAGGTGAAGATGGGGGAGTTGGATGGAGGGTGAGGCTCCTGTTTGGTGATGGTGTTAGGTGTATAAGCTTCGCTCTGGTCCATTTGTCATGGACAAGTTGTCGCCCCTACCATATAAGGACCGGATCTTTGAACCTTAACATAGTGATTTCGTGCAACTAAGGAGTCACTAGGAAAACCACATTGAGCCACTAAGGGGTCAAGCAGGACACAAGTTGCCAGGAGAAGATGTGGGTTCCCCAACAGTACGGCTCGATATAAGTAATAGCTCATGTCTTGGGGTCATATTGCCCATTGATATAGCCTTGGTATATTAAAGTCCTAGTGTAGAGAGGGGACCAGAAAAGACAAAGGCCATCGAAATGCCCTATGATCTGGCTCCGGGAATGTATATAAATCGCGTCGTTGGGACTTGGAACCTCCTGATGGATGATGCTCCTGATTTTATCTTGAGGCGGATTCTGTGGTAAACTTAGATGGTTGAGTGGAATGTTATGCAATTCTGTCGCGCAAGAAGAGCATAACCTGTGGGTACAGTGTACAACCTTTGCAGAGTGTATAATCCATTCGGAATGGCTGTTGTTACGATATTGACACGCTGTAGCTTGGCCTCACATAGATTGGCCTTTATCTTATCCTTGACGGTGTGAGTGGGTGTAGTTAACCGTGTGTTGGAATGTGTTGGCTGTGTGTCAAGGGCCGGTATGGTTGCGTGCCGGTGCTCGAACTTAAAATCTTGGGAACTGATTGGAATTTTTTCACAGGTTCACCCTACTAAAATATGAACAAAAAAAATAATTTTCTCTCTTCTTGTTTTGGAAATATGTCCTATAGGAAACCTTGCACCAAAAAGTGCTTTATGCAACAAAACCCTTTGCCGCCCTTATCTGACCTTTGTGCATACTAGCATAACCCCATTAGGGTTAGGGCTTGCTGAGTACATTAAGTGCTCACCCCATGCTGAAAATTTTCCTTTGATGAAGAAGAGGAAGAGGAAGAGTAAGATGCGGATTACGATGAGTAGATGTCTCGCCCTGATGCTTAAGTTGCCTGTGATTTTTCATAGTGTTTAATCTATGTATTGGTTGAATAAGAGTTGATGTATTCAACTCCCCGGTTTGTAATCTAATAACTTGTATGTCGGACCTAGTTGTAAAGATTGCCTATGTAATATTCCCTGTATGTGTAATGCTATCACTATGTTTGCGAGTACCAACTACTGATCCAGGGATTGATACGGTAGCTCAAGATACCCCAGAATTCAGGGTATGACAAAGAGTGACTTTGATCTGGAGCACAACTGCTGTCAGGGATCCGACTCCAACATTGCGCCTGCAACATGTTTGACGAAATGTATGCTTTGGAACAGAGACAGCCCAGCCGCATTCTAAAGGTCACTCAGGTTGTACTATCCCATGAATGAGAAGGTGCTTTCTCAGACTTTTGGTCCCTGTGCACTGGTGGAGGAAGTGATTTTGTGCCAGGAGTTGGAGCGTGTAGAGGCTCCAGTATACTACCAATACTGGAAGCAGCAGAAGCATTTGGAAAATTTCTTGGTCAGAATATCAACGATGGTTGTCAAATGCTCGTCAGGTGGGGGATTTTCTAGGAGCGCGCCACCACTGCTGCCATGGTCTTCGGGAACACCATGGAAAGCTTATAATCCAAGTTGCTACAAGCGTTTGTTGTGACCGCCTTTGCCATGGAGTCCCCTCTCCAGCCAACCAGTGTTGATGTTATACCCTCTAAAATTGACATCGATCCTTGCAACTTCAACAGTGGCACACCTTTTGACTGTTTGACAAATTGTCATGACTACATCATCAACATCACGATCCACGCTGTTTTTGTTGAGATGTAAAAGATTGAAGCACGACTCCGTGAAAGGATCAACGCCCACTTCAGCTTGTTGCAGCAGCACGTCGCCGAGGCAAGGCAGCAGCCCGTTGAGAAGCACTTGGACGAGAGGCTGGTCTATGATGAGGAACCCATTTCTGATGAGGGGGTTGTCCTTTATATGGAGTCCAGCGTCAATGAGGATCCCAGCACCATCCACATCTAGGTGCTCTTCCTTAGATCCTCAACGCTTGGCCTTCATGTCAGTTTCGATTCTGACACTGCTGCTCCTGCATTCCTGCTCATCGGGGGGCTTGTTCAAGGATGTCCCTATATTCTTGGAATGTTTTTCGTCAACATGATCACACACCAATTGCTCCATGGAACATTCCTGAGAAGTGTTGGCTTCTTCAACAATGTTGTGCTATGGGCAGTACTCATGTCGCCAAATGGATTCATTCCATCTGTGCTCAATGCAAATTCCTCACTTCTTTAACAAACTTTTGTATTTGGAATCAATGTTTCGCCATTGAGCTGAGTCTGCGGGATGCCAAAGATTTCCATCATTCCTACGACGTTCCTTGTGTAAAACAGAGCAGTTGGGTCTCCTTCGTGTTTGCAAACAAGCACTTGAAATGAGGGATGATAGGAAAATACCACACAACTTTTCTTGAATGCCCTTCCTTTTACTAACTACTTCATCATCACCTTCATCTCTTCTAGGCTTGTATCATGAGGTTCCACAAAAAGGACAATGGGCAACTCTGCATAGTCACCCTGATATATCATACAATCTTTCTTGTGCATGTATCTTTTGCACTTCCAATCCCAAAGGACGTATTATCTTCTTAGCATCAGAGGTGTTTGTGGGCAACTCACTTTCTTCTGGAAGCATATCCCTAGTAGATGTAATAACTCCGAAAAAACTCATATCGGACCAACCATGCTTTGCCTTCAATTACAAAAGTTTGAGGATTGAATACAATCTTGTGAACTTATCACATCCAGAATACAAGGGTTTCCTAGAGTCTTGCACTAGCTTTTGAAACTTTGCAAACTCTCCATCACTATACCCATCATTCTCTTCTGCATCAAGCACCATCTAGTCAATATCATCAATAACATATGCATAGTCATCACTAATAGATAAGATGTCATCATCTTTGAGATGCATATCTTCCGGATTGCCACAAGAGGGCATGTGATGCATACTATCATCCGTGATTCCTTGATCCGTTTCATCAAGATTAAATCTCACTTCGCCATGCTTATTCCAAATTGTATAATTCTTTTTGAATCCACGCATGATCAAATGTGAATGAAGGTGAATAGAATGTGGGGAACTTCTTATCATTGCGACAATCGAAGCATGGGTAGAACATAGCCGTCTTCTTCTTCCGCTTCATGTCCTCCGTGATAGTGATGAAACCAGTGACACCTTTAAGATAATCATCACAAGTACGACTCTCAAGGTACATCCAATCACGATTCGACATCTGTAGTTTCAAAATAAGCAATATATCACATGCTAACTAAAGGAATTGCAAAAGTTTTAGAATAACACTTGAGCTATAAATCCACTATGATTCATATGAAACTAAATACTTACATCGAGCGGTGACTAAAGCAAGCTTTTTCTGGGTAGCAGCTATAAAGACCTAGGATGCAGTGCAGCGTGCATAGGGAAATATAAGTAGTGGAATACAACAACAAGCAAGGGGTGGGGGGATGGGGCGGAGCATGGGGGGGTTAATCTCCCCTACCTAATAGTTGATGGTGAGGAGAAGATCTCGCTCGTGGGTGGTGGG
>BCLG01000395.1:34488-54452 GCA_001602295.1 Zoysia matrella | reverse complement strand
CCAGTGCTACCCATAGATGTTCTACTTGCAATGGAACAGAGAAACAAAGATGTAGAAAGCTCTTCTGAGGGTGCATCTGCAGAAACCGACTCAGTAAATGATCGATGTAGAGAAGTTCTTGAAGCCTTTGATCATGTAATATCTATTGCTGACTCTAGTGGATTGTTTGGTTCACAAGGGTTGGATGATGAGAAGTCTTATTTTACTTATGAGCCTCAGATTGAGATAAGGTTCACTTCTGAAAGTGCTAGAAAGAATGGAAAGGAAGATCAAAACCTAGACAATCCGTTGCATACATCTGCAACCACACATCAGGATACGATCTTTATGACATTTGTTTGTGGAAAAGCTGATATTCCTGAGTCCGGACCTGAACAAGCTGCTGCTACTGTATTTGATTTCGGGCCTATGAGGATGGATTTTGATTCCCCAGTCATGGAAATTCAACCTACAGAGGAAAAGGTGTACAAATGCTTGAAAAAACAATTTGTAACATGGCAAAACAATTTCAAGCCATACCAAGAATTTTGTAGCTCGCATAAAATTCAAAGGCCAAAGCAATAGGCCCCTCCATGCTTCATTCGATTCCGTCAGGGCAAGCAAATTCACACATGTTTTAAATGATTTTTTTGGGGGAAGAGCATGCTAAAAATAGGTACGATGCCTGATGTAAAAAGTTTGAATTCAGGATATGCCCTGATGTAAGCTGGCAATTCTCACTGTTTTGGAAACTTTTGCAGAGTTGTATGTTTTTAGCATTCTTTACTGTTGGCAAGCCCCACAATACTACCAGCTACTGAGACGGTGAGTTTGCACTCTGCAGGGCAACTTCTGGAAGTACCTTCCACTGCTTTGATATCTTTTGCGGCATTGCCTGCCCAGATTGCATTTTTTACTGCCAGGATATTACAAGCGTAGGATACCAAGATGCGGATTGCACTGAATGAATCAGCGAAGCGATTTCAGTCGACTGTTCACAACTAAACATGGGGATTGTTCAAGGGAGATTTCTGCTACACTTTTGTCGCTTGTTGCATTTCTGTATTTTAGTTCTATGAGATCACGGTATCCAGGCAAAGAAAATAGAAAACACTACTGACTTTTGTCACTTAACTGCGCAGGAAAACGTTCTTCCATATTGACTTGGTTCTCTTGTTAAAAAGTACAGTGAATACTAGCTCTAGATGCGGGAATTCAGAAAAAAAAAATATTGGGAAGAGACAAAAAGTTGTATTTTTAAGAGGAAGTGTATTCTGTTCTTAAATTATTGTCGCTGTTGATTTATAGTATCAACTTTGACTATTGGTTCTATTTAAAAAATTTAAAAAATATCATATATTTTGTTATAATTTACTCTATAATTAAAGTTATTTTAATCACAACCTATATTTTACACATTTGAATTAATTTTTTGAATAAGATGAATGGTTAAAGATGATGTTACAAGTCAACTGCGACGACGACGGTAGGAATGGGTAGGAATGGAAGGAGTATTAGGAAGTGAGAATGATGAGTATTTGATAATAAATTTTGAATTGTAGAATGACAAATATTTCCTATGGTTTCAAAATATGAGCAAGTTTGTTCATCTTAAAATTAAAAAATAGCTTTAACAATAATCAAATTATAAAATAGATAATATTTTTATCATAACTTTTTAATAAAACAAATAGTGAAAAAATGTTAAAAGTCAATGAAAACAACAATTAAAAACAGAAGGAGCAATACTGTAGTACTCCACAATACATGGCCAACGTATATGTTAGATGCTGGTTCCGGGTCAGACGTACGCGATTGCGTCCTCCAGATTTTCGACGAACCGAAACGAAACGGACTGAAGTTGTGTGGGGGCACCGACAGATAGGTGGAGGGAGCCCGGCTCGCTGTGGGGGATGTAAAAGCTGTGCAGTAGAGTAATGCACGTGTATCAGATGTCATTGACATGTGGGACAGATATCTGATCCTGCATTGCTGCAAAGGATCTCAGACCCTCGCTGTGAGACATGGAAATTTCATTCAGGGATCAGATCAAAGTAGAGTACCGACGGTGTAGACAACGTCGAGTGCAGTTGCGTATTTGCGTTCTGCTCCCTCCATTTTAAAATATAAAATTTTTAGATATAGTCAAAGTCAAATTTTTATCACTTTAAACATTAATAATATATAATTAATAATATTTTATTATATAAAAATTATATTTTTTTTATTCATCATCAAATAAATTTTTCTAAAAATTATATAATTTTTTAAATATTATTAATAAAAAGTTAAAAGATTTTGATCTTATCTAAATTTAAAAATACTTACATTTTTAAAACGCAGGTAGTATGTTTATCGCCGTTGCCAAACTAGCCTACTTGTTCACCTCGCGGATCAAAGTAGAGCACGTGCTACATTTAAATCGTTGCCACGCCTCACTGTGGATACTGCTAGCGGTGGATCTCGTGGATTAATTGTTTGTCAACTAAAAATTACTCTTTTTTGTTCTAAATAGGTAGATTAATAGGACGATTAATTTTTAATTCACCTACGAATTAATTATTTTTCAATTAATTGATACGAAGGGATTAATAAGGACTAACAATTAATGACTATAGTAAAAAGTACAAAATACCCTCAACTATTTTTCTAGAAACTAAGTTGAAAATAATTAATTATGGATCCAAACAGTTACGAACTAACAATTAATCAATCAAGAGCGAAACAGAGATTTCAATGCAGAAAGGACTAATAATTAGTTCTATCTCCAAACAGAAACAATTAATCAAGAGCGAAACAGAGATTTCAATGCAGAAAAGACTAATAATTAGTTCGAGCTCCAAACAGACCCTAGGACACACGTTTTCTTTTTCTGTTGGGTCACCAATCTTGTTGGGCGGTCTTCTGGCTTGTCCATGGTCACTCCATGCCATCAAGCACCGATACGAATCGGCGCAATTTGCTCTTCACCCAGACGGATATGGAAATAAGTATAAATTTATATGATCGGAGGGGGTACGGTGCTTTTTTTTTGATCGATATGGCCTAGTTCACGACGGACTAAAAATGTAACCTGATTTGGGCCATCGCGAGGTGTAATATCCTATGTCTGGGCGTCGACAACGACTCACGTATGATCGAGTGGATTACAGTTGCGGAAACGCTCTTACGCGGACAGAGTCCCTAGCGTTCCTATGTGGGTGTGTGTCGAATTAATCTCTAAGTCTTTCTCTCTCTCTCTCTCTCTCTCTCTCTCTCTCTCTCCCTCTCACGGGGGTCCCCGACAAGCCTTTATATAGAGGCTGGCCGAGCTTACAAAGCGGAGTGGAACAGGTGACTCCCTGATGAGTGGGTTCCGCAACTTAACTTGGTTCCCACGGAACTAGACGTCCTCTCACGAGTGGGGTCGTAGCCAAACTTGGTTCCCGCAGCATAGAGCTTTCTCTGACGAGCGGGGTCACCATAAAACTTGGCTCCCACGGAAACGGGCCTCCTCTGATGGGTGGGGCCGACGGCATCTTCGAGAATGATCTTTTGGTGATTCCCTGGCGCATGACAGTCCTCTGGCGCCAGCTGTCATCCTTTGCCTGTCCCCTGCTCAACGTCGGAGGGGGGGACAAAGTTGCTTTACCGTTTGCTTTACCTCCCTGCCTCCTCTGTATAGTTGCCAAGAACATTTGTATCGGTAGAGGTCTTATCGCGGGTTGGTCGCCCGACTCTGGAGTCGGAAAGTAAGTCGGTTACTTGACCCTCGGACGGTCAAGCGTTGTCGTTACGCATCTCTTGACCCTACGGGGGTCGGAGTAGCTCTTGTTCTTGGACGCGCCCGACCCTCTGGTTGGGCTTCGTGAAAGCTTACGAGAATCTTCCTCTGGGCCTATGAAGAGCGTGGGCCGGTTGTCGTTGATGAGCCGTAAACCGTAGCTTGGGTCGTCGAGTAACCCCGGGCCATAAGTATCGGGGGATATGACCCTGACACCCTCCATATTTATCTTTATGGCATCACGACACAAATTGTGTTCCAACGTCATGAGAATAATTCTTGAGGCTCTAGTAGGTGATACTCCGGTTCAAGTGATCACATACAGGAAAATGGCACCAGGCTAGATAACAAATACTGGGTTCAAGCTCAAATGATCAAAGAACGGCAGTGCACAGCCTCAGAAGTAGTAAGGGTGGACGGCGAATTATCTGAGCCATTCTTACCAACAAGAGGTCTTAGACAAGGAGATCCAATCAGTCCATATCTCTTTCTGTTGTGTGCTGAAGTGCTCTCATGTTTGTTGAAGAAGGAGGTACAAGCTGGTCACCTTAAACGGGTGAGATATGGCACCTCTGGGCCAGCTATATCACACCTATTGTTTCCTGATGATTCTATTTTCTTCACACGTGCAGATGATAGAAGTATTAACACTTTGAACAATGTTTTGTAGATTTATAGCCATGGAACGGGCGAAAAAATCAATCTGCAAAAATCTTCTCTATTCTTTGGTTCTCACTGCCATGATAGTGTCAAACAAAAAGTGATGAATACCTTGAATGTGCACAATGAAGCCATTCAATCAAACTACCTAGGCATGCCGACGTATGTGGGCCAGTCTGAGAATGCATGCTTTCAACTTTATCTTAGAAAATATGTGGAGAAGAGTCCAAGGTTGGAGTGATAGGCCCATGTCTAGAGCTGGTAAGGAGATTATGCTCAAATCTGTGGCATAAGCAATCCCCACATATGTCATGAGTTGCTTCCTCCTTCCAGATGGAATTTGTGAAAAAAAAAAATGAGAACTACTATCTCAAATCACTGGTGGGGCATTGAAGCAGGAAAGAAGAAAATGCATCGGAAATCCTGGGAGTTGTTGACTGCACCAAAATTGATAGGAGGTATGGGGTTTGGGGATATGAAGCTATTCAACCGAGCCATGCTGGGGCGACAATGTTGGAGATTATTGGTGGAACCAAAGTCTGTGCTAGAGTTTTAAAGGAAGGTATTATCCAAACTGCTCATTCATTGGATCGGGCCTTACAAGATGATGTTCTATCTTGTACATGGAGAAGTTTGATGGCAGGGAAAAAGCTCTTGGAAAAGGGCATCATGTGGCGAGTGTGAAATGGAGAGGACATTCAAATTACAAAAGATAGGTGGATTCTGGAAGCATCTTGCCATCCAATTCAAACTACAATATACATTAATTCCAAGTGGGTTGAAGGTTAGTGCCTTGATTGATGACACATCTGGTTCATGGAATGAAGAACTAGTGCGTCTCTGCTTCAATCACTCAGATGCAGAAAGTAAAGCATTTCGCTCAGTCACAATCAGATATCAGATTATGCTTAGAGGTGTTAATAGTGCACCTAAAGTTAACCTGTGAACCTCTTTAGTTCAAAAAAATGAACTAATTTTTCAGTTTTGAAGAGTTAGTTCATTTTTTTGAACTAAAGAGGTTTGAAGGGTAACCTAATTATTTTTAGTTTTCACCTCTAAGGCTCTAATTATGCTTCATGGCCTCTCACAAAAACAGGAGTGTACACCGCTTATATGTTGGCAAAAGGTGAGGCATTATATCCGCTTTCGAGCGATAAAGGAAGAGGAGAAAAGTCTGATCAAGCATGCACTACAAAGGAATGGAAGCGCCTGTGGAGTGTTAAGGCTCCTCCCAAAATGAAAATTATCTTACGGAGGTTTGCTCATGATTGCTTGCCTACAGGTCAAAACCTACAATTGAGGAATATTCAATCCTACAATTTATGCTATCATTGTGGAAGGAATGAAACTGTAGAACATGCATTCCTCTCCTGCCAATATGTTACTGAAGTATAGAAGGAACTAAATAAAAGATGTGGTTTAACGAAAATGAAGAAAATACTCTTATCCCCATGGAGATGGATTTTTTATACATTAGCAGATTGCACGGAGAGGGAGGCCACTTTGGCAGTGTTAACATTTTGGTGTATTTGGGAAGCAAGAAATGCTATTTGCAATGGCGAAAGAGAGATGCATCCTCATTGTTTAGTTGGAAAAATATTGGCTTATGTGGATATGGTCTCATGTTGCATATGTATACACCCATCAACCCCAACAGGAGTTATTCCAATAAACAAAAATGGAAACCACCGCCAGAGGGGTGGGTTATGGTTAATGTGGATGCACCGGTCTTCTTGAACACTAACCGTATGGGTTTGGGCTCAATTATCAGGGACCAGAGGTAAATTCCTGGCTGCTTTTAGGCAGGGCATCGATAGGATCATGAAGCCAGAAGTGGCAAAGGCACTGGCAATCAGAAGGGCAATTATTCTCTTGAATGGTCTATCTTACACTCATGTCATAATTGCTTCAGACTCTCTTTGGTTCAGAAACTCGAATCAGAGATTATTGCTCAAACTGGAATCATCGTACAAGATATCAGGCTCATGGTGAATGCTTCTCTAGTTTTCTCTTTCATCCATATTAGCAGATGGTGTAATGAGGTAGCGCATGTACTTTTTTTTTTTAAATAGGTAGCCCATGTACTTAGCTAGGTCAGCAGATCAAAAATGCTAAACTTGCCTGGTTTGGATCTCAAACTGGAATCATCATACAAGATATCAGGCTCATGGTGAATGCTTTTCTAGTTCTCTCTTTCATTCATATTAGCAGATGGTGTAATGAGATAGCGCATGTACTTTTTTTTTTTTTTGAGAATAGGTAGCACATGTACTTAGCTAGGTCAGCAGATCAAAAATGCTAAACTTGCCTGGTTTGGTGTAGCACCAGAGGTTATCTGCTCTCCACTTTGTAACGATCAGGTTGATGAATAAAGCTACCTGTTACTCTCAAAAAAGTAGTAGGAACCAAGCGGTACAAACAATGCAAGAATCGAGACACACGGGTGAAGTTTGTTGTACATATATACACCAGTGAAAATCAAATTGAGCCGACAGTGTCTTCTGTGCGATCCACTATTCATCACTGGGTAAATACTTGGGAGAAATGCCCCCCAACACATGGATCACAACATCAACCGGACCTAAACTCATCGCTTGTGGTTTACAAATGCTCAATCAGTGGGGTATACACTCATCAAGTGTTACGTGTGGTATCAGTGCTTATACAGGAACTCTACGCGTACAAGGTGCGGGAACTTCGCTGCCAGAAGGGGCACTAAAAGCTGTACAGGACAGCAATAGGCCACAGCATCCAGTATCACCACAGCCATCTACTCTTCCTCCTCGACCTCCGGTGGCAACGTTGGGCTTTTAGAGCACAAAGTAGTGTTGTGAAGAGCCTTCATTTTGTCAGCTAAGTTGCAAGAACCTGGAATTCAATACAGCAACTTTTTTTTTTATTGAAAATCAGGAAATGGGCTTGAGCCCGTAAAATGGGACATTTAGTTGTGGTAAATCAACTTATGCCATGTCAATAATTTTGAGAAATTAAATATTTTATAAGTACCGATGAAACTTAAAAAGGGATGAGCATACGAAGATTTGACTTTGCTAGAATTTAAAATGTTTAATAACAAAACAGACTTTACTGAAAATTTCCCTAGCAGACTTTCAGATACATTCTTTCACTATGATTCTAAGACAAGTAGCATACCTGAACATTGCTTACTGTCCCATACAGCAATGGAGGAAGGAGTACATTTTGGATCACACATTGCACGATTGTCTTCATGCTTTACATTCATGGCAAGCATCCATGCACCAATGGTAACATCTTCATAGTCAAACATCCTTAAGCTGGGAAATGCAAAGGAGGAAAACAATGACGAAAACACATGGGCGCATGTTAAAACCAGTAACAGAAAAATAACAAGATAGAACAAACAATATTTTGTGTTCCCTGTAATAAAATGAATGACCCAGCTCATTTAATGCTCAAAAATACCCCGAGTTTGCCTCAAGTCTGGATAACCATCAAAACAATAAAACCGTTTCTTTAACCCCCATCATTATAAAACCAGATCACTTTACACCTTTAGTCAAAAGCAAAAGTGCCAAAGGACCTTTAGCCTAGTTTTTAAGGAGCCTTAGCAGTACCCCTCATGTTTTGGGTTCAACACCTTTGGGAGCAAATTTCAGGATGAGTAAAAAAAAATCCTCCTGTCTATTCCACACCAAAGCACAGATCTAAAGCCTGACCTAGATCATTGGTCGCTCACACGAGCTACGGTGCCGCTGCGTAAGGGTGGGGCAGGGTGTTGTGGGCCAGCACCGGGGACCTCAGCCCACGGCAAGGGAAGAGAGACCTAGTCTTCTTCCTTCTCTCTCTCTACCCGCAGTTGCCTTTATAGCCATAGACGCTGAGAACCACTAACCTTAACAGACTAACAACTTGATTTTATCCATGTAAAAACCTGCTCTTATCTTACTAACAAACTCTAACAGATTAACTGATAACTACAACTGCTCCTATCATGACGTGTGCCAGAGCGCACCTGAGAGCACCATAACACAAGGGGTCGAGCATTTTCTCAACCAATGTGAGAACTTCTTAACATAATGCCACCGGTGGTCCCTGGAGGTCGTTTTTTTTTTAAAAAAAAGTGGATTTGTATACATAAGAGTGATTTAGCATACTAGAATTGCCACATGGTTGTGGTCATTCAGTGATGCGGAAACACATCTTTCTTGTAATTCTTCACCAACATAATGGTCAGCCTCTTCCTCCAGCATACTCCTTAGCTTTCATACGTTCGTCCTCATCTCTAACTTGTGTTGTGACAATGTCAGCTGTAGCCACCTTGTCCCGAAGTGCGATGGGAGGCTACTGACAATATGATAGAGATCAGGTGGCAAAGAAATCACAATGCGGCAAGAGATGAGATGAAGGGCGGCAATAGCAGGGAGGCGAATGAAGAGGAAGAACTGAGGGGATGTAACAACCTAGACCCAAATACGGCTCATAACTACACACACAAATATGGCTCATAACTACACACACAGCCACACCTACACAGCAACCCACTTACGCTTTCGTCCTCGCTTCGATTAAAAGGGTTAACCTTTAGTTCACTGGCTATTTAAGTTGGTCTATCCCTCTTTAAACTAGCAAGGTGGGAATATTTTTCATGGTTTACCCACACCACAAGCCATAGGAGTTGAGTTTTTTTCCATGGGCCTCACAGGGAAGAGGGGAGACAACTCAACAATAACGGTGGGAGGAAGAAGACTGGGGTTAAATGCATGGTTTTATAGTTCAGGGGTTTATCCAGACTCGGCCAAACTTGAGGGGAGTAATTTGGACTTCCTCCTAACGGAATTGTGAATAGTGCAAGTTTCAAAAGCAACATAAATGAATACAAAAAATCAAAATAGTATTTCATGGATACGTAAAACATAAAGATTCAAATGTAACATGCATGTGTAAATGCAGATAAACAAGCACAACAAAATGATGTTCCTTGGATCCATACAAGAGTGCATCAATAAAATTATCAAAAAGGTTCCACTCTTTTGTAATGTGGATAAAGGATAACCAGCCAACCTATCATTCTTTGCAGCCGCTAGAGCTCCAACCACTTCCGAAGAAAGAGCATATAGTGAACCAGATGCATGCACAAAGTACTCACTGCCTAACAACTCCCATGAACTTTCATACCTGTAATTTTGATAAAAGGATAACCAGTGTCAATGCAGAAGCATAGTATATCAAAATTTGGAGAAATTTTTGATGCATTAGCATGCAAAAGGGACAATTTTATAAAATACATGAAGACTGCTAATCCTATCGAGCAATTATGATACTTCAAAAAAAAATCTACAAATTAAAACCACTAATACATATTATCTCTAAACAGGGTCCTTGAAGGGCCAGAATGATGAACATCACCAATACCGTACTAGTATATAAGAGAGATATATCTCAATCAATAGTGGCACATATGAGAGAGATGTGTCTCAATCAGTTTATAAGCAAATATGTCCCATAATTTGAACTGACCATTTCATATTTGGATCATTGACAACTGGTCCCTTTTTCATACAACCAACATATGTCCGGTGATGAAGTCTGTCCTTTGCAAGAAGAGCAGCGAGTCTATCTGTGTTAAAAAGATGATAGGAGTCATAAAACAATCTACCCAATGCGCAATGACTGAACAACTTAATCACTAACTTCACCTGGGCGTAGATAGATATCATCATCAGCTTTGACATAGAACTCTGCATCGAACATGTGATAAGCTGCTTTGAAAAATGCTAACCTATCAAATGGGAAACAAAATAGGATAAACAAGATTATTCATCAAGGTCATAGGCACAAAACAATGGTGCCTGTATACAGTGTAAACAAGCTTACATTTTCAGTGGAGGCTTTGTATCCTCATCAGCATCAATAAACAAGAAGTCATGATATGTGTCCACCTCTTTCTGAAGTTCTTCCATTTTTGTTTTGTTATTTGTCCGTACAATGACAAACCTAAAAGATAAACCAGTTCCATGCTCCAAACTACAATGTGAAAGAAAGGGCCAAAATAAGCATAAATCTCAAAAGTTATTAGAACACAAATACTGAAAAAAATCAAAATTGTTTGTCTTATTAAACATTTTTCACCAATGAATGCTCTTGAAAAAAGACATTGTAGTAGGAAAAATGCTGGTTTCAGATCTATGCAACTACTTGGAAACAGTAACAAAAGAATCTAACATGAATTCAAGTCTCTCAAGTCTCAACAGGCCAAAGACAATCTGTAAAATGTTACTTGTGCATTGACAAGGCTGACACGAACTGGTTCGGATTCAGGCTTTCAGTGCGATGAAAATGTTGGATCTTTTATACATGGAAGAAGGTTTCTAGTCCCAAAGTCATTTGTATAGAAATTTAATCATAAAAAACAAATATTAGTATAAATTAATATGCAAAACAATATAGTACATTGTACACATTACAAGTTTTGCATCCCTAACACAGAATTCCTGGTCTGCCATCCAATATGGATATAATTTCAACAGTAATTAAAAGTATAATTGACTGGAAAAAGGTCATCTTACTGAGGACATTACAATATTATGCCAACACTGTTCTGGGTAAATTCTAGCACAGTTTATCATTTGAGAGTAAATATTCAGCTTAATGAAACTCATTCTAAAATACGATTTTATTTCTCGCTAAAGGACCCTTCTGCTCGTCTATTTGACAGCATATCTACAACAACACATTTCACAATGTGTACTACTGTGGAAGGAACATAGGATGAAGCTGAATATAATTTGGGAACATAGAAAGTAAAAGACGCCAGTTCTGTCCAACAGTCCATAATTCAATATGAAAACAAATGAAAATAAATAAAATAAAAAATAGAGGGCTAAAAATACTGGAAGAGGCCAAAATATTTGGCTTCATGTTCCAATTATCCTATACTCTACTTGCATACTCATAATCCGAAACAACCATAAAAAAGGAAAACAATCCAACTTTGGTATGTCACTAAGCTTTGTACAGAGTCACCTTGCTATTATGTCTACCAGTGTCTACGGTTTTAGAATCTCACATACAACAAGAACAAGAACAACAACAAAACTTTTAGTCCCACAAGTTGGGGTAGGCTTTCATAAGAATAGCTAAAAATAGTTGTTGGCTTTCTAAGCCTATCACAAACCCTCCTTTATTCAGGCTTGGGGCCGGCTATGTCGGGACAACATAGCCGGAGTTTTTAGGATCTCAAATGACAAGCAGAAAAATTGGTCTTGACCAAGTATATTAGCTGGCCATCAATTGGTTAGAGGCTAAAACCTGACATGTCCAAAGGTAATATGGTTCCATTACGAAGGCAGGTGAAATGTTGGCACCAGACCTAGCATAATGGCAAGTTAGGTGGCAGCCCATGATTGTTTAGTGTATCAACTCTAGCCACTATGCCTCTCGATCCTTAAATCCGGTTTTGCATCTGTTTAAGCTTTCATATTCTACACAAGTAAATCTAGAATACAAAGACCGATGTTGGAACATCTTAACATTAATACAAAATCGAATGACATGTAGGTTACACACAACTTTGATAAACTTTGTTATGGATACAATCCAAATATATTACTAAGGCTTCAATTTGCCACTGCTGCAGCTTTATCTTGGTCACAAATAAAACATCATGTTTCAGATCCAATTTTACCATTACACCAATTTTATCCCTAACCTTGGCCAGCATTTGCTCACGCTTATTAGGGCTTATAGCCAAATAGCAAATGACATTTATACTGAATATGTTTACACTACACCATAAATTATGACACGTTGTGCCAGACATTTATTTTGTGAATATACAAGAAAATTTCAGTATCCTACATTTCTCTTGGTACAAAAGAATACATTAATTGCACATATTTCAGAACACCTGCCAAAGCGGGTCACTGCCATTCAGAATGTGCGAGCTATAAATGTGTGACACTGTACTTGAAGAAATAGCCTGATGTGCAATGCAAATTAAAGCTCCAGTTCTGAAATGAATTAGATTTATCAATATGAAGAATATCCATGCTGCAATTTCTCCTTGTAATCCATGCTAATTTACTCATTTCCACTATATGTAGTAAACAATGGGTGACAACAGGCCAATAGCCCCATTTTGCAAGAATTATCTAAAAATCCAGGTGCTCTGAGACTGCAACGACAACAATCAGAAAAAATACACAGCTAGTATATAGTGATCCAAGCTGCTAGAAGCTTGCTGAGGAAAATGTAAGTGACAGCAGCTTGCCAGCCGACAAGCAACGCCTAACGTCTTACCAGATTGCATCGCTGTGTAAGCAAGCTAGACACGCAAGCAGCCAGAAGCTTCAAGCATAAGCACGGCTAGAGCAGCAGCAACTCAGATCAAGCATCTACCCAGATCCAAGCAGCAGAAAGGGAGGAACAAGCAAGATCGTGGGAACGTGCGGAACCTTACGATGCCTTCGGGGTCGGGCGGGAACCATGTGGCGCGGAGCGCGGCGCGCCGTGCGGCAGATCTGATTTCCGTGTGGACGCCAACGACAGCGAGCACCTTCTCCCGGCCTCGAGCGGAGTAGTTGTGGTGCGGCGTCGAGGCGGACGCGAGAAATGAGCGGAGCGAGTCCTCAGCGCGGCCGCAGCGGAAGGCGACGGGCGGTGGCTGCGGCGGGGGCGGGCGGCGGCGGGAGGACGAGACGGCGAAGGCGAGGGAGGCGGCAGCGATGAGGAGGCAGGCGCCAGAGAAGAGGAGGAGGAAACGGCGGGTGGAGGCCGGGGAGGAGGAGGCGGCGAAGGTGGGCGTGTAGGAGCGGCGCGGCTTGGCCTCGTCGTCGTAGCGACGGTAGGAGGGCAGGTCGTCGTCGTGGTGGCGGTGCTTCGGGTGGTGGAGTGGCATTGCGTGGTTGGTTCTAGAAGGTTCTAGAAAGGAGAGGGAGGGAGAGAGGGAAGGAACGCCGGGGGTATCCAAATGGCTGCTAGTTTGGTCGGATCTGACTGTCCCGACGCTTACTTGCAAGGATCAATGTTGCTTTGGGCGTAAGCTGTTCCTTTTATTGGGCTGTAAAATGGACTGGTCAAATGTCCGTGCTTTGCAACGGATTAAAAAAGACTCATTCATATTAATGTCTTTTGGTTCAATTATCTAGAGCAAAAGCAAATATTCAAAATAATCCAACAGACGATGAACAAAGGCTATACTTGGATAAATTGTTGACATCTCATGCTCCCTGCATCACAATAATTGTTCTTGCAAAGATTGCGCGGCCTCTGGTTAAATGCAACGTAAAGTTGATGAAGCATTTATCAGTCATGAAGCATTTATTCATAGAACTATTGCGAAGATTTCAGAATAAAAACAAGTTGCCCGATGCATTTTGCAGTGTACTACTACTCAAAAGTTTTAAAATGGTCAATTTGTTACAGATGAGACGAACAATTATAGTAGGGATATGAGACATTCTGAAAATGCATATTAGCCAAACAAAACGAAGGCAAACTATGATGAATCATTATACTGCTGCGGCCCCCAATTAATAGTTTTTGCAAGTGCACGTAGTATGGTTATTACAAAACAAAGGCAAACTATGATGCACCGTATATTTTTAGAGTAAATATTCAGATTCAAATAATATCTACTCCATTATAAATGAAAGTAAATATATAAATCTATCCCACAATGATCACTCCCATAAGAGAGTGTCACCGGACAAACTGAAGAATTTCATTTTCCAGCTGTCTGCAAATAAAATTCGTGCTCTAGCTTTCTAAATCTGATGACATATCAAATAACCCGCACCAACATTCTTGTTTTTCTATCAAACAAGTATGCCTACACATATAAAAATTTGGCAAAAGACAAATCTCATCTCTCAGCATAACAGCCCTCGTGACAAACTGAGCATAAAGCACTTCTAAATCTATAATAAAACAGCCTCTAAAAAAATCTATAATAAAATAGCACTCATCCATGTAGCACCAGAGTTTATTAGCATACCTAAAAATATCTGATGTCAAAACTGCAAATGGTTGTTGCTAAATGGGTGCCAAGATGCCTGCAAATTTTTATATACCATCATTCAAGAGAAACTCGACAGAGCATTTTTTAATACAAGTAACTGAAAAAAATATAAGATACATAATAATTAATCAGAGAAACCAATATCCAAGATCAAAACTATAAAAGAAAAGAGAACTATATTAGAAATTTAAGTCCAAATCCCTTAGAAACAACAATAGCAGTTATAAAACAAATTAATAGGGTAAAAAAATAGATGTAAAAAACAACAAAAGTCTGTCGCAGCCATAAAGCAATCAAATGACCAAAGGCTTCATTTCAACAATTAAAAATCAGTAATCAAATAACCAAAGGCTTCGCTTCAGCAATAACCTACCACTGATCATTCTTAATAGATTTAGGGAAAATTGGATCTGTGACATCCAAAGATCCCGCATTTAGAAATTTACCACCGAATCGGACGGGTACACTTATGTTCCATCGAAAGATTCAAATCTTTAGAAATATAGCATTCCGTCAACTTGAGGAGTTAACTCTGTAACGTGGACTATTTTACCCTTCTCCTCTATCTACCTGAGCAGCACGCAGCTTCTTCTTCACATGGTTGGATCGTGCCATCAGAGCTCCAATCGCCGGATCTCCTTCATCACAGATCTCCTCCTCCATCCCCTCCCCTCCGGTCCCGTGGTCTCCTCCTCCGTCCCCTCCCTGGTCTCTCCCCCCTTGCCGGCCTCTCCTTCTCTCCCATTCTCTCTTTCATAGGAAGCCATGGCTGGGAGGTCAACAGCTTCGTCTCCAATGTCCGGTGTACTTCTGCCCCTACTAGAGTGCCCAAGGTGCCATCTGAAGCTAGTTGGGGGTATCTGCAAGAATGACAGGAACCGAGGAAAGGCATACTACATGTGCACTACATGTGCCCGAACTACAACGGGGTACCAATTTGATTTATGATTTTTTTTCCCATTTTTTGCATGATTAGTCAATTTGAGCTCAGTTTACATGGGTATTATTTGTAGGTTCATGGCATTTGTAGGTTTTTCATGTGGGAGGAGGCATACAAGAAGTTTGTGTACGGTGGTGAAGAGCCTGAACATAGAGCTTCCTTGTCTGAAGCAACAAATAGAGTCACAGCTGCGGATAAAGATTGTGATATCAAAGCACTGTGTACTGTGATGAACAAATTAGTGGATGGATTGGATAGGCTAAGGTTTCTAGTTACCATAGTTGTTGTTCTGATGGTAGTGCAGTTAGCAACCAAGTGTATTCAGTGACAAGATCAATGTATCGTAGCTAACTCAATGATGTATCAATTATTAACACCATCATTGTTCAGTTGTTTTCAGTGTTTTTTTCATCAAGATTCAGTGATGTTTTCATAGCATTACTTTGTGCAACGACATTTTTCATAGCATCCAAAAAACAATACACAGATGCCGCAAACATGCACTTGGTTTCAACATAAACGAGTCAAGTACTAACACATACATTGTTTAGGTGGCTGAAACATACATGGTCACAACACACAGATGCAGCACGCATACATTGTTCAGGTGTCCGATACATTACAAGTTCACTTAAAACTGACAATGAAAGCAACAACTAGGTAATTAGCCTCCTCTTGCGTGAAGGTGCTCCTTCTTTGTTTATGGCCGAAGGTGAGCTGCAACTTGGACTCATCGTTGTCCTTCTCCTTGTCATTGGACCCACAGGACTAGTTGTCGAGGCTGGAACAATTGAAGTTGACTCTTCTCCTTGAGTAAGCAGGTCTTTGTTCTTCCTGAAAAGTGTATATTTCTAGCATGTAAGAGCAGTGGGCTTGTACAATGTCAATACTTAGTTTGAAAGATATTTTACTTGCTTTTCTTTGAATTAGGTGTGCCTTTTTCTGCAACAGCCCTCCTTCCCCTTTTCTTTCTATGTGCAGGAATGTCTTCATCTGGTTCTACCACAGGATTTGTACATCCTTTTTCTATGTGCCCATACTGAAAGCACCTTTTGCACTGATATGGCCCTCTTTTACCTGGCTCTCCACTACTTTTAATTCTCTTCTTTTTTGGTCTACCAGCAGGTCTACCATCAAGTTTTGGTGGTCTCATTTCAAACTCTGGAAATACTATAGGCCACTGAGACCTATCACCCATTGGATTCACCTCAAACTGATATGCATCTTTAAACCTCTGAATTGAATAGTAGTCATTCACATAGTCCTCAACTTTCAGGTTTCTTTGAGAAATTATGAATGCTATGGCATGAGTGCAAGGTTTCCCAGTTACATCCCACGGACCACATGAACAAGTTTGTGTCACAAGGTTAACTCCATACCTCCAAGCCAAACCATCTCTGCTCATTCCAGAAATCTCACCCTTCAAGTAACCACTCTTAGTTATGTTGTAGCGAAGGTTTCTATTCTTCTGATGCAAGTCATTGACTACACTTTATAAAATAAGCCCCTGCATCTTATTGGCTATCAGCTGTCTTGTAGCAATCTTCTCCATTATCATAACTCTAATCATGTCCATAAGATCAACTGCAGGAAGATCCTTAATATCTTTGATCCAATTGTTGAAACATTCTGAAATGTTATTATTCACATAATCTACCTTGCAGATCTTAGAAAATTTTGCTCTTGACCATATATGTGGGTGGGATGCATTAAGGTATGTGACAGCACTTGGACATGTTTGCTCAATTTTGTCTATAAGTTTCTGATATCTATCATATGTGCAAGCCCATGCACAAGGCCACATATATTTCAGCACCTCACCATTATAATGCTTTCTAAAGTTAGCCATAAGGTGTCAGAAGCATTCTCTATGTTCAACTGCATCACCAAACACTCCATTCACACCATAAGCTAAGCCCTTACATGCATCAGTATGAATAGTCAAGCCTTGAGGTGTTCCAATTGCTCTCTTGAGATGGGTCATGAATCATTTTCAGTTATTATTTGTTTTTTTTTATCAAAAATTGCATAAACCACCGGATACATCCAGTTATGTCCATCTATTGATGTTGCTGCAGCAAGCTGACCACAATACTTTCCAGTCAGGTGTGTTGAGTTTACCCCAAGATAAGGTTGACATCCCATAAGAAATCCATTGACACAAGGACGTAAGGCCACAAACATTCTTGAAAAATACATCTTTCCTTTTACCTTCTTGCAATCAATTTCAATTAGGCTCACAGGACAAGTTGCTTCGACAGCTGCTTTCCAATTCCATAGCAGCTTGAAGCTATCCTCCCAAGTGCCATGTAGTTCCTTTAAAGCTATCTTCCTCCTCCCACACCTTGTTATATGATAGTGTAACATTGAATTGGCCTTCCAACCTTTCCTGCAATTCTCTTGCACCAAGACCTGGCTTCTTAATCAACATTGGTTTAACTCTATGGGCAATCCAAGAAGCAGAAGCTTCCCTTCCTGTCACCTTGCTAGTACTTGTGCAATTATGTTGAGGACCAATACTTATCACCTGCAAAATCACAAGAAATTAAATGAACCACTAAGTATTCACTCAAAGTGTTGTGAGGATTGCAAAATCAAAAGAATTTTTATAATTAGAATAAGACAACTAATATTATACCATGAATGTGTCACAACCAAGCATTTTCTTTGCATATACTTTTCACTTACAGCCAGAAAAATTGCATTCGGCCCTGTACCTATTATGATCACTATGTTTTAGTTTTGTCTCAAATTCATTCTTAATGCAAAACTGCTTGAAAATCATGATGAATGTAGCTTTGTCCACAAAAGTGGAAGGGTCATCTCTATCATAAGTGCCAATAGGAACATATGATGAAGCAACAACAACAATCTCATCATCTGGTACACGTTCAAGATCTTCATCATGAAAATTTTCAGGTAGAACATTTGGCTCAACTTCTACTTGTTCCGGCACATCTTGCATTGGTTCAGACTCATCTTGCATGTTATTGCTACCTTTCTTCTTGCCCTTTTTGAAGTACCTCCACTCTTCATCAACTCCAGTTGGCTCATCTCCATCTGGATCCACACCTTCTATCAAATAGTGATCAGTTTCTTCTTCTTTAGCTCTAGCTGGCCCTGCTACCGTCTGACCAAAAATGGGTTCATCCAAAAGTTCATGTTTTAGATCAAATTCACTCTGATCTACTAATGAAAGACTTTCTAAGTTCACTTGAGTATCATGTATAACAGCATTAGTGTGTAACACTAGTTGCGTGTCATTAGTAGCTTCCTCTCCAACAACTTTCATGTCAAACTGAACTGTAGCAGAGCTTTGGAGCATAGAAAGAAGTTCAGCATCAGTGCACAACCTAGCATATCCATTGTCTTTGGTGACTTACCCTGGTAGACCCTCACGAACATCCCTTCCATCCATCAATCCTCAGATCCAGCGGCATCAACTTACACCTAACAAAAAAAAACGAAACCTAGGGTTACACGGATTAGGGAAACGAAGCAGGAAACTCCAAAATGGAGGGAGGAACAGAGTTAGCATGGCTTACTTGCCTTTCACACGCCAAATGGGAGCAGGGAGGCAGCCAATTTGGTTGTAGTCGCCTGGTGGAGGAGGAGGAATAGAGGAGGGCCTGTGCGTGGGTGAGAATGAGAAGAATGAGGTTCTGGACAGGAGCTGCTCGTGAATGGAGGCTCAAGGGCAAACTTGTCTGTTAACTTTGCATATCGAAATAAAAAAAATAAAAAACATATAAATGCTGATGGAACTCGACGGAATGCTATATTTCTAAAGATTTGAATCTTTCGATGGTACATAAGTGTACCCATCCGATTCGGTGGTAAATTTCTAAAGGCGCGATCTTTGGATGTCACAGATCCAATTTTCCCATAGATTTATATGTTCCTTAGTATTATAGGATTACAGAGCTTGGACAGAAACAGGAGCAAACTGTTGATGCCAAAGGACACGGACGATTACATACCCAAAAGCAACACTACGGTCACAAGTTAAAATATCGTCCAAAATAACTACCACATCAGAATATAACACCTACCTAATTCAATTCAAAAGACTTCTATAACTCTCCTAGGATGTTTTGCTCCACTAAGTGCATCTTCTCATAGTGTCTCAATACTCATGAAGGAGGCATTCCGGCAAGGTCATTACAAATCTTACATGAAATTGTATACATTTCTCTAGTTAATATTCAAATCTCAAAACAAGAACTTTTTATTATCAAGTAATTGAAATTACCTCTGCTTTAATTCATGCACACTTCTAATATCCGAATCAAAGTGCACCTTACTAAATGGTGTAGTCTCAAGGCAATGACCTAATAGTTAAAAATAGTTATACTTAAGTGTATACAAATAATAAAAATGTATTTTGCATTACAAATAAGTAAGAACAGTATATGCAATTACCTAGATGATTTGCTCATAGCATAGTAGCTACAACAATAGCACATTGAGGAGCACTATTCTCCCATGCAATTAGATTGTCAGTGAGTGTTCTATCCATACTACTAATTTCATAATGTTAAAGATATACATAAACATGTAAGATCTCATAAGATAAAAATAAACATTGCAAACATACTTTATATTTTACAAGCATTGCTTTT
>BCLG01000395.1:0-15298 GCA_001602295.1 Zoysia matrella | reverse complement strand
CTGGTTGATGTAGATGTTCGGTCGTTGGTCAGGGCGTTGATGGCCTTGGCATTGGCTGCTACTGTGGTCTGCAGCTCCTTGAGGCTGGCAGCCAACATCTCGATTGTCGCCTTGATCTCGCCCATATCCCCCATGTCGGCGGTGCAGATCTGTCTTGATGTTGGTGGGGTGGCGGCTGGTGAAGATGGTGGTGGTGAAGAGGATCGCCGAGATCGTGATACCAGGTTGTCAAGGACCTCAAATCCTTGGACGGCAGGACCCTGGCTACGCAATTCGTAGCCAGCTCCCTTGGATGGGACGAGGTTTTTCCCCTCAGCACCCAGTTTGGAGAAGAGAGAGAGATAGAGATAAATTTCTTTCTTAATTCTTCCTGCTGATTACATAGCCTTTTATACTGCTGATTACATAGCCTTTTATAGGCTGAAGTCCCCTCACGAAAGGGGTTTATTCTCCTATTTTTGAGGCCTCACGAAAGGCTCTCCTTTATTCTAGCATTTTCTGCTAACTACCTGGCCTCACGAAAGGCTTTCCTTTAAAATAGCTAAACAAACTACTTTAACAAATTTAAATCTACTAACTTGGAGTCGTGCCTGGCCCTCTGGCCGCGGTCACCTCCTGGTCCAGGCCGCTGCTGGGCTTCCTTTTTCGGCCATAGGTTTGGCCCCACATGACACAACCTCCGTAAGACAGAACTGGGGTGATGAGCGCAAGAGACAGATAACCACCACTGACATGCCTAGCAATTCATGAACGCAAGAGACAACCTCCATACTGACATGAACACAAGAGATGACAACCTCCATAAGACCTCTGAACTGGTGCATCAGGAGCTCTCCATTAATGTCTATTTACGCATTTTCTACAAATAGCAATATATCAGTATAGAATATATATACAAAAGGTAGGACAAAAGGTAAACATTATTGAGGGTATGATTAAACTTTGAAACTGAATATGGTATTCAATGCTGACAAGAATGTGGCCACAAAGTCAATGAAAAGAAAGAAGCAAATTCAGAGAAACTGAATATTTGACACCTAGTAAATTAACTTGTAGAGTAATGTCTCGTGAGAACAATGGTGTCAGAAGCCAGCACTGCATCACGATCAAACTGCTAGTATTAATATAAAAGATTTCATGCTCAGCAATGACAGATAACATCAGTACAGATTAAGGGATCAGTTAACATACTTTGTTCACAGACTGAACCGTCATCTGGGCATAAACCTCATCAGTTTCAGAGTTTGCCTGCATAAGAAATATGTTTTGAGTATCCAATTAAGTAAACCAAGGGAAAAGAAAAAGGAATCGATGCTACTAGAAAATCACAAGGGGAAGGCTAGCACCAAAATACATGTACTTAGAAGCTTGCAGATCAATTAAAAAGGCAGAGATGGGTAACTGGGAATGGCGTCCAGCTCATTATTCATTGAAACAGCGACCTACAAGAGTGATCAAAACAGAAGATTTTTTAGAAAAAAACACATAATCACCTCATTTTTGTTGAGTTGATATTAGTAAGTCATATATCTATTCACTGTGGCCCTGTGGAAGTGCACGACAAGGCTGGCCACGGGCGGCAGTGATACCAGAGGCTCGGCACAAGCATGCCATAGCCCCGAGTTGATGTGTTTCTTTTCCCCTGCTTTGCAAATAAACAAAGACAACAGTCAGTACATTGCTTACACTGCACCACATGTGAGAGGAGCCATGGCAATTGGGCGCAACCAACCAGCTAGAAGAACCAGCAATGCAGTAAACATTAACGAAGATGAATAATAAACATTGCAAGAGGTTGATTCAGCAATGCATAAATAGAATAACCTGACTGTTAGCATGCACGAGAAGGGGAAAAAATCTCACCTTCTGCCGGGCTGGGCGTGACGCCGCCCAATCGTGGCTCTTTCATCCCAGCGAGATCCCGATCCAAAATCCCGCGCCCGGATACACGACAATATCCAGCACCACCCTTCTCCTCCGCATCCCTCCTCTTCCTGTGCAGATGCCCTCGTGCCACCACGTTCCTCTCTGCTCCAAGAAACAGCAGGTCTAGGGTTAGAAGGAATCACGAGAGAGTAGACAGATATGGGCAAAGGAGGGAAGGCCTACCAGCGCATCGATGACTAGTGGCGTGCTCGTCGCCGGAGGAACAGATCGAGGGAACAACCCGTGGGTGCTGCTCGTGGGAGGAGACACAGAGAGCCGAAAGAGGGACGGGAGAGCGCGGCTGTATCAGTTTGATACTGACGGGGGAGGGTGGGAGTCGACTTTCTATACCCGGGTTTCCGGGACACGGATCCTGTGCAGTTGCTCCTGCAACTGCATGTTAAGCAGTCAAAGCAGCGACGTCGGATTCAGAGCGGTGGGTGAGCGAGGGCCGAAACACTGTAGCGAACACTGTTAATCTCGGAAATACTGTAGTGGTATGGACCATTGCACTAAATCTGCAACGTTGGCTGCTGAAATGGACAGCTCAGATTGCATGCAAACCTTATCGTGCAGTTCACGTGGCAACTGCAAATGATCTCGGTTCGAGTTTTCGATTACATGATATACTATTTTTTTTTAAACGGAGAACATATTTCGGACTTCATACGTGACTGGCAGTTCAAAGTAAATAAAACAGCAAAAGAACAACCATCATCAGGGGTCAAGCCACCTTAACATGGAAGTCACACGCCTACTGACGAAACACAGATAAATAGACACTACCACAGGAAAGCTGGTAGAGCAAAGGCAGCAGTTTTTGACCAAGAGCATGAAGGCCCCTCTGATAGCAACTTCAGGCATTGAAACTCCTTTCAGAAACTCCACCATACTTGGCACTCACTACAGGACCACCACAGCAGACACGAACTCCGACTTGGGATGATTCGACAGTTTCAATGAAATCCTGTAAGCTATCTCCATCAGCTGGGTCAGCGTCCCCCCCTTAACTCCTTCCATTTCTGTAAATGCGACGGAGCAAGGAAAATGACATCAGTGGGCAGAGGAAATTTTCTCTCAATCGCCATTTTGTTGTGAACCTTCCAAAGCGCCCAAGTAACACCTGCAAAAAAGATCACACCAGTTTTCATGGGATATCGAAATGATGTAGTCAACAATACAGTCTAGAGTTCCTCAACAGAATGGGGGTTCCGGAGACACCCAAAGCATTCCCCTAAAAAACACCAGGTAAATGTTGCCAGTGAACACTTAAAGAAAACATGGTCCACATTTTCATAATTTCCACACAGAACACACCTATCACTTCCTTTCCAGCCCATATCCTTCAAACACACAGCAACCTGCAATCTATCATATAACATTTGCCACAGAAACACCTTTACTTTAAGAGGGACTTTGGTTTTCCAGATCCGTGGCAACAGAGGACAGTGCACACCAGGTGAAGTCAAGAAGCGATAGAGAGATCTATTAGTGAAAGATTTACTGTTATCAAGCGCCCAGACCACCTTATTGTCCTCCTCATCGAGGATCACTCCTGTCAGTGCAGTTAGCTGATTCCATTCATCTATCTCTATCGGGCCCAGTTGCCGATGAAATCTTAATCGCCAACTCCCATTGTCCCAGCAATCACTCACTTTGACATTCACATTGTCACATATTCTAAATAGCTTAGGGAAATGGGTCTTGAAAGGGACTATTCCCGACCAAACATCCATCCAAAAGCTAATTGTTTTTTCATCGTGAAGTTCAAAAGTTGTCCCCCCCCCCCCAACAAAAATGTTTCACTTTATGGAGCCCTTTCCAAAAGTATGACACACCCCTAGAACGCGATAGGAAAAAATATCTATTAGGCATGTATTTAGCCCGTAGGAGTTTACACCACAGGTCCAACCTATTATTGTGAATTTTCCAAATCCACTTAGTAAGGAGGCACTCGTTCATAATCCAAGTATTAATAAATCCTGCCCCGCCATGTTCCTTAGGTCAGGCTACTGCTTTCCATTGAAGCATGTGATATTTGTGATTAGAACTGGCTCCTTGCCAAAAGAAATTTGACCGAATTGTATCCATCTTCTTGTGAGTTGTCTCATGGAGGTAGTAAAATCCCATCATATAAATGGGTAGATTACTTGGACAAGAGTTAGTTAGGATCAACGCCACCCTGAAGAATTGTGTTTACCCTTCCATGGGTCTATTCTCTTACTCATTTTGGATATAAACTTATCAGTCACTCACCCTTAGAGCTTGGTCAGAAATAGGAATCCCTAGGTAAGACAGTGGTAGCTCTCCTATTTTACAATTTAACATATTATCCCAAGTGTCAGCATCTGCCGATTCAGCTCCAAAGATAAAAACTTCAGTTTTGTGAAAATTAATTTTCAGTCAGATAGGAATTCAAAGCCATACAGGATAAACTTCAAATACCGTATTTTTCCAAAGTCGGTTCTACCATGATGACAGTATCATCCGCATACTGAATATGTGTTATCCCTTCCAGCAAAAGATGAGTAAGCAAACCTGTGATCTGGCCTTTATCTCTAGCTTTAATAATTAAGGAGCTAAGAGCATCCGCAACCAAGTTAAACAGAAAAAGCGAGAGGGGGTCTAATTGATGCAGTCCCTGATATGTACGAAAAAAGTTCTCAACAATGACCATTGACATTGACACATACTCGTCCAACTTTGACCGATTGCATCACCCAATTAATCTAGAGAGTCGGAAAACCTTTAAACCTAAGTACCTCTTCTAAGAAACTCTATTTGACTTTGTCATAAGCTTTCTCAAAGTCAATTATAAAAATAAGGCCAGGCAGCTTTTTGTTTTTTAGCTCGTGCACCACTTCATGCAGGATCACCACCCCTTCAAGAATTATTCGACCTTTGGTGAACGCTGTTTGTTCCGAATTCAGAATCCTTTGTCTCCCACGCAATTCTGTTATTCGATGTCTTGGTAAAAATCTTGTAATCCACATTAACTAGGCAAATTGGACGAAACTGTTTAATTGTCAACGCCTCCTTGGCCTTAGGGATTAGCGTAATAACCCCATAATCAAGACGTTTTAGATCTAGTTCACCCTTGAACCAGTCAGAGAACATTTCCATAAGTTCCACTTTGATATCCTCCCAAAAGGTTTAAAAAATAGGACACCAAATCCATTGGGGCCCGGAGCAGATTCAGTTTTCATACCAAACAACTACTGTTTTTTACTTCCTCTTCGGAGAAAGGTTCCACAAGCCCTTGTTTAACCTCGTCCAGAATCAGCTAGTCCCCTGACCAAAAGTCCAGACTAAGATGCACTCCAAATTGAGTACTGGACCCAAAGAGATGTTTAAAAAAATGGGTAATGTGCACCATCAACTCTTGCTGTCCAGAAACAATTCAAGGATGTGATAGAATTCTTCCGACGGCGCCCATTCGCCGTTAGAAGGAAAAATCTAGTGTTGTTATCTCCAAATAACAACCACTTAATCCCACCCCTCTGTTGCCAATAGATTGTTTCAGCCCTCAAGAGCTTTTCCAATTCAGCCTCCACTTCGTAGCCACTCAAAGGCCAACAGTTCACGTTGTTCGGCTAAGGAATCCCAGGTTTTCAGGCATTCTACCAGCTTATTCTTTTCTTTGTTCTTTTCTCCTTTAGTTTTAACATCAAGGCCCCTCATAAATTGTCAACAGTTGGTAAGACAACCATGTAGCCATTTGAGTAGTTCATTTTGTTTATGCTAGGGTGTGCTTTATGTTTTAGAGCATCTTCAAAAGTTTCTCTAAAATTTCACCCCAAAAAACATCTTTTGGGGATAACTAAAAAATTTAGGAGTGTATTTTTCTTCCTTCCTCCAAGAGCACCCTTAATTGGGTCCCAAAAATTATTTTAAATTGAGCCAGATCAGCAGATTGGTTCTTTTTACTGTTGCCCTATGCACCGGATCAGACAAATGGATCGGCTGCAGCGATTCATGATCTTCGTGACCTAGCTGCAACAGGATACCTGTGAGATAAACTCTGACTGGACAGCGACACCGCTACTGATAGACGGGACGGCGGGCGACGGGGAACCAGCGGACACGAGTCGCAGTCCAGCGGCACCTGGCACTTGAGGACGCAGGCCTCGGCGAAGTAGCTGCCTAACCAGTGTGTGGAAAAGGCCAAGAGGATGAGCGTGACATCGTGGACGGGGATCAGACTGGGGAAGAGATGACAACGACAGGGACGAGCTGGCCCAAGCGATGACCGAGCGTGGCTGGGGAAGAGCCAGGGTCGACGGGGACGAGCTGGCCCGAGGCGGACTGAGCGAAGCTCGTCTGTGAGGACCAAGCGACACCCCACCGGAGGCCGTCCACGGCCTGAACAGCGGTGCAGCGCGTGTACAGGAGAGGCGGGAGTGGACTGAGCCAAGGATTTCCTCGACACAAGGATAAAAAGAAGCGCGGGAGTCGATATATATAGGGGAGCCCGGAATTTTCCCCTGATGTGGGTACAGAAGGGGACTTTTTAGGGGAGGTGGGAATGTAAGAAGGTGTTTAAGAGAGCTGTTAGATAGAAGTTTCAACATATTTTTCTTAAAATTTGATTTAGGAGAAGTTAAAGGGGTACTCTTGGAGATGCTCTTAGAGGAGAGGAGAGATTGTGTGAGTGGCAATCTTTGTTCTTCCAAAGAGTGGGAGGATGAGGATGGTTTCCTAGCTAAGTTTTTTATTGTAACCTGAACCTTTCGATCAATAGAACAATTTCAAGATGAATCATTTTTGTTTTCATCCTCTTTCTCTTTCCGTTCTTGAGTAGTTTGGAGAAATTCGTGAAATCTCGGCTTTGGTGTTTTTTGGGTGGATTTCTTGGAGTTTCGTGGTGCCAAGATGTGCTAGAACCTTTTCATATCAACCTCAAGTCGAATCCATGGCACGAGCACCTTCGATTTCATCGATTTCTCCGGTTTCACCCAAAACCTAGATCCTGCACTAAAAACTCCATATCTCTCTCATTTCTTGAGATTTTTTTAGTGATTCTTGTTGGAATAGATCCGTTGTGTCCTGAGGAAGTTGCTGTCCAAATTTTGTAATTTTTGGAGGTAGTTTGACCGGGTTTTTATATTTTTCTTTGTGACTGCAGAGGGCAGTGTCGGACCCTCTGGCACAAGGCCAGACTGTCCGACGCCGGTGTCTCCGGAGCAGCGCCGGACTGGGCATGCCCACAAGTCCACATCTGGCTCCATTTTTACGGATAATCTGCAAATACTCATAAAAATGAACTAGATGTGACCCTCGCGGGTGCTCATTTGCATCTCTAGTTGGGGCCTAAGTAGGAAGGAAATCTTATAGGATTAGAGTTTACGAAAACTCCGTACGTAGGACGCTGTCCATATTGTGCCATGTGGCACCCACGATGTTTTGAACCGTTGAATCTTTAAATGATATGAATGCCTCCTATCAGATCTGGGTAGGGTACTACGTAGTTTTCATAAAACCCGGGCCTATAAAATTTTCTTGTAGCCCAAATAGGTGAGGGCAAAGTTTAGACTAGCTAGAAACATAATTTCAGCTCCTTCCGGATCATGATTTCTATCATCACAATAAATAATAGAAATACAATTAGTATTAGGTGGAGACACTACTACAAAACAAGCCTACGGTGTCACTCAAAAAATTATAACAATGTCGGTCCAACGTGATAGCCGACACTAACAAGTCCTGATGGCCCCCAATGTTACGACCCGACACTGTTGTGACAGCAACAGTGTCGGACGCAAGTGAGATCGTCATACAAAATGACACTAATTGCTAACATTATTCAATAGTGTTGGTCCCAGAAGACGTCACATGCAACCGATACTACAGAACCCGACACCAGTGTCGGTCATTGATTACTTCATCCACATCCGACACTAGAAAAAAACACTATAGTGTCGGACAAACATGATCTAACAAAAACCGACACTGATAATGAACATATCAATGTCGGTCGTGCTGATGTCAAGCATAACCAAAACTAATATCTTTTAGCAGTGTCGGTTTTTGGTGCCGTAGGTTAGACGACACTGCTATCGCATGTATTGTGTCGTTTATGATAATCTCAATATGTCTGACACTATTAGTTCGTGTATAAATACTCGTCCCCTTCCTCTCATCGGGGCACTCTGTTCGATTCTGTTTCGGACAGTATATCCGTATGGCAACCGGGAAATTCAGAATAAAAGGGGGACAGTTTTGATTCCATTTTTAATCAAAGGATATTGCTACAGGAGGCAAATCCATATCATCTTTGAAAGTTTTATGGTTTTATGATGTGGTTTTATTGTAGGTTTAGGGTGGGATATCGTGAGAGGAGTACCAAGTGTAATATCTTCGCAGCCCGCTGAACCCTAGGATTGTAATATCTTGCCACATGATGTCGTGAATTAGAGCCATTTTGTGACATGTTTTCCATATTTGCACGTGCCAACCGTTCCTCCACCAATTCATCTTCCAATGCTGCAATACGGCATTCTAGAGCTGCTTGTTGGCATTCTGCCCTTTTAGCTGCTAGAAACTGCATTTGAACTCTTGTTGGTGTTTAACACTTTACCCCTGGGGTACCAACAGTTTCGGGAGTTGGTCCTAAGCCCAAACCCTGGACACATCCTTTAGGTTCTTTTTCTCCACAGACAGCATCAAATGCATCACCTTCTTGGATTGTTCTTTGTGTCAATTCTGGTTGGGCTTCATAAATTGATTTAAGTTTATTCTATAGAAGTACAATATAATTGATAATGTAGCACTAATGAACATTTGAAAATGTATTTTCTGTTTAAGAAACAACTTACAATAATCGGTCCTGCATTATGTGATGGAACTCCACTTTTCCTTGTTTGTGTTCTGATATAGAGTTCATCTCTTCGAGGAGGGCGCCCTAGTTCATTACACTGCAGGTGTTTCAATTTCAATACTATAACTACTGCATGTTAAATATTAAAAGAAATCAAATATAGGTTAATATACCATTTCATGCCTGTTACAAGCAAAGCTCTTGCTACCAGATGCATGATGTATGGCCAACTTTGCACGGTTGGCTTTGGCTATTCTTGTGCGAGCCTATGGTAAAAATATTCAGAAGTTCCAATTGGCTATTTTCAGATGGTCACCATGAATGGTTGCTGAAAAACAAAATAACAGGATAATTATACTCACTTCAGATTCTGGTGATGTCCAGTAGTCTTTGATGAACTTCCAATCATCATCATTTAGTCTATCACCTTGTTTTTTCCCTTACTTCCTCCTCTGTTAACTTTCCTTTAAAAAATTGTGCCTTCAAGGTTGCTTTAAATTCCTTTCATTTCTTTCCAGCAGCATTCAAAAACCAGTCAAAGGCTTTATCATCAATATCATAGATAGCCTAATGTGTTATGGAAAAGTAGGCAATGAGTACTTAAGAGTAAGAAAAGCATTAAGTGTTACAAGCAAATCAGCACAACAAAGAAATACCTTGAGGTCACAGATTATGAGCTCGTCTTGTTTCATTATTTGAAATATTAGTTCTCTACAAGGAAATAAATAGATTTCTATAAATATTTTTTACTAAATGATCAAAAACAGAGGAGCACAACAATATACAAAAGAGATGACCTTTGTTCTTTTCTTAGGTTGATCATGTGTAGGCATAGTAGGGAGACAATATGATTGTAGCCTCTTTTTGTTCCTTGCAATGTTTGCAAGCCTTTGCTGCTCATAGTCGTTTACGGGGCCATCGTTACTGTTTCCTGTGTTATCCTAAAAAATGTTTCAAAAATCAGCAGCAACATCAGTTAAACAGTCAATCACATAATTACAGCAGCAAAATCATTTAAACAACACTTGCTTTCTAGACTTTTTCTTAGTCTTTTGGGGTCAACAATTGTACCATCTATATCAGTTCTAACAGAAGGGACAACACCATTTACAATATCCATTATCACATTTGCATTTAGATCGTGTAATGACCATAGTAACCCATTATCATTCTCCATGAGCTCACCCTCTACATTATCTAAATCATAGACATCGCTTGGTTTTGAATGAACAACATCAGCCCAATCATTATCAACTACATCAGGAACATAGTATACTTGAATTGCTTGAGATGCTAAAATGAAAGGCTCATCAGATATCTTTTCTCCTATATTAAATAAATGCTTAAAGTTGATAGATCCCAAAATGATCAGTTTTTACCCATCTATCCTGCACTCGGTTGTCAATCCAATCACACTTGAAAAGCACCACATTTCCTTTTTGGTAATAATTAAGTTCAAGAATTTCCTTTATAATCCCATAATATGCATTTTTTCTGATTATACCGTGAACATTATTACCCCTCTCAAAGGTTGTTGCCTCAGCAACTACAGCAACCCCACTGTTTTGAACAGGTTTCCCCTCATCATACGATTTAGTGTGAAAACAGAACCCATTAATACTAAGCTACTATACTTGCGTGCAGTCATCATTGGCCCCTTAGCCAAAAATTTTATCTCATCAGGTGCTTCCTCACACATTTCTCCCACCTGTGATTTCGAAAGACTATTATTGAAGTACATAAAATAGCTATCCCAAATAACAAGCTATGTTTTACTTTCACTTACATGCAACCTAAACCACTCATGAAAGGACTCATGACGCATGCGGTCGATGTCCCTTTTATTTCGGAGGCCAATAGAGGAAAGGTACTGAGCAGGATTTCTGCAAAGGTAAATGTGCCTTAATAATTTAGGAATATTTGATTATATGTTGTAAGTGATAGACTGTAATGTGAAAAAAAATACCGACAGATGGTCAATTGCTAAAAGAAGAAATAGCGATAGACCGTAAGTTAAAAACATTTACCATCCGACTCTCCTAGGGTATATCTCGATTTTTAGCAACCAACTCCTAATGTTAATATTGGGTTGTGGTATAATGGCTGTTGACTGCTCCGGACTTCGTACTGTTCCAGTCGGGATGCTTGCTCTTGTTGTTGTCGCACTGCATGAAGGTAGGCGTGTAGACGTTCGTGAGTATCGCGAAGCATGGGGTTCTCGGGTGTGAAGGCTTCCTAGATGATGAATGCCGTTGCCGCCATGTTCTCGATCTGGCGCTCGAAGTTCGGAGTGTCGGAGGCAATGATTTGCTGGTAGGCGGTGCGTCCGCGGGCTCGGATGCTGCCAGTTGTCGGAGGCACGCCGTCGAGTGGCGGCTCTGATCTTTCCATGTTGACATTGCGGGCGAAGTCGGCTTCGCCTTGGGCGGTTTTCTGCTGCAGGGCTTGCATGATGATGCTGGCCGCTAGCAGTCGCGAATAGAGATTGCCGGTCAGCGTGTGACCCAGAGGTGCTTCTTCTCTTCTCTTTGGTGTGTGAAGCATGAAGCACTCGCGCGCCGTGTCATGACCCAGTGACACACGGGCATGACGACGCTGGGCCGCGCGTTTCACAAGCGGGGCTTGGAGACATAGTTCACTGTCCTGATCAGCTACGAAGTCCAAGCTTCTAAAGTGGAATGCCTGGTAGGTGGTGTAGACAGAGACGCACCACGATCGGTTTTCTTGAGCGACAGCTACCGTGAAGCAGCGGAGGTGGGAGATCGAAGACTCCCCATCATGGAGAAGATTAAAGCCATCAACGAATCAAAGTGATGCACATGACGAATCCCCCTTACCCGGTGCGCCAATTTCAGTGTGTCGTATCACTGGCACAGTAGAATTTGTGTATAGGAGAGGGGTTTGTGCGTACTCCTCGTTGAAGTGGCCTAGTCTATAGGAGACTCGAGATTTTAGCTTGGTTCGGGTAGTCAAAGAGACGTAATACCCTATGTCGGTGTTTCGTACACTGGTACAGTAAATTTATACGATCGGACGGGGGATCGTGCGTTTTCAGAATCGAATGGCCTAGTCTACAGGTGAGACTCAAAGGTTAACCTGGTTCGGGCCGCCTCGAGGCGTAATACCCTATGTCCAGGGGCGAGAGATCGATCGTATGAATCTCAAGAACACGAGGGTACAATGCGAAAGAGCTCCAGTCGGATCCGAGAGTCCCAAGCTCGCGTGATGGGGGTGGTTTACAGGTGGTGATTATCACTATTGCTCTATGTGTCTGTCGCACGTCTTGTATCTTGCTTGTTGTTTTGCTTCGCTTCCCGGGTGCCCCTTATATAGGGTTGGACCTAGGTTATTTTGACCGAACCATGATTGGAGTGACCAGACCATGGTTTGAGCATCTTGCCACCTACGAAAGCGGATGACCCCTTGATAGGTGGGGCCACGGTCTTTAGAGAATCATACTCTCTGGCGTTCGGGCCAGATGATCGGCGCCTCCCGTTCGTACCCTTGTTCACTGAGAGGGAACAGGGTTGCTTTACTGCTCAGCTTTATTGCCTGGAGGGTTGTTTCTCGTTCAACCGGGTAGTTGCGGAATCTTCCGGAATGCTTATCCTCTTCGCGTAACTGCACATCGCCAGGGATTCTGAATCGGCGTGTTTGCTGGAGGGATAACTGCTTCCCAGTGGTCGGCGGGCGACTCCCGACCGCTAGGATCCCGATAGCTCGGGTCCCGACCCTTGGGGGTCGGAACGATTACGTCTCCATCTTTGAGCCTTGACAAGGCTTCCCGACCGCTGAGGGCGGGCCGCCTTTGTGAAGTTCCCGGTGGGTCATTGAATCGCGGACCGTAGGTGGGCCGCGTTGTCGGAGTCAATCTGTAGGTACCCGAGGTATACTATCCTGACACCCTACGTCTAGGATTGAGTGTGTATAGATCGTAGAAATCGATTGAATAGGGTTACAATGGTGGTCTTTTGAGGATGCTATGTGTGATGTGTGCGTGTTGTTCTATTGCTCTTGTGACTTGTGGTTCATGTTCTGGTCTAGGGTCCCCAGCGCGACTTTATATAGGGGTGGCCCCTGATGGGTGAGGCTACAAGTATCTGAAGTTGTTACGCCTAGCAGCCTTCGAGCACAAGATCATCGTGTCGTCGTCCTCATCTTCATCCTTTGTCCAGCGCGGGTGGGACAAAGTAATCTTTTCCCTCCACGTCTAGCAGACCGTGCCTGTCACAATGTTAGGAATCTTGGTGCTTGTCGGGGGTTGGTCGTTCGAAGGTGGTGCCCGACCCGGTGGTCGGACAAGAGGGGCCCAAATCGGGGGCTCGGATGGGCTTTGGTTTAGTGGAATTGAACCGTGGCCTGCGATACGATGAGTCATTTTTTATGGCCGAGCCTTTTGAGTGGGCCCAAAATGTGGATACCCAGGGTATACGATTCCGACAATTAGATGTACTTTAAGCATGATTTGTTTATTTCTATATTTGTACAATTTTTTTGAATATGACGAATGATCAAACTTGATTTGGGGTGTAAAATAGACCCACTTAGGTTACCCTCAAAACCTCTTTAGTTCAAAAAAATGAACTAAGTTTCAGAATTGTCCCCCACTTTTGAAAAACTAGTTTATTTTGTTGAACTAAAAAGGTTTTGAGGTTAACCTTAGGCGCACCTATTTACACCTCTAAACTTGATGTAAAAAACGATACATACTTTGGGACTGAGTGAATAGTAGCAAGTGAACAACTAGGGCGCAGGGACTGGTCTGCCAATAACATCACATCATCATTTGAATAACTTACATAGATTTAGATTTATTTAAAACCAAATTCTTTTAACTACAGTCAATATAAATTGATTGGAACAAGAATGCGTATATCTGATGAACAAAACAATTTAGAGATCCAGATGGTCTGCAATGGACGCAAATTGCTTGAGCTGGGGCCTGGGCGGACAAACTCCTTGACGCAAATAGTATGACCTTTAGCTGATTTTGGCCGTGGTAGAGGGACACGGATCCTGGGCAATCAGACTGCTGAGAGCATCGTTGTTGCGCGTGGGTTGGAGCACGCGAGACCCACACGGCAGCGACCAGGAGTCGACTGCTAACGAGCTCAATTCATGTTAGAGGGCTGTTTTGATTACTCGTTTCCTATATCGGAAGAGGACAAGAACGGAGGTCTCTTTCCTTGCCCCATCGGCTTTGTTTGGGGATGCCTGGACTTTGCTTCACTGGATGGATGGTGGGGCGGTTCCTTGCGGCCACATGGTTATCTTAGGATCAGATTGGATGTGGATGCACGCAAGCGCGTATTGCGTGTAACTCTCCCAACGTAAACAAAAGAAAATTAAAGTGTAGGTCCGTTTTGAATTGTGAAAAAAATCCTAAATCCAATATTTTTTAGTAAAATTGAACTGATTTCTAAAAAATGTTTTATATAATTTACAAAAAAAATTATCTCGTAGAAGTTTCCAGCGCTCGTTCCTGGTGAAGGCGCCAGGCGAATGCCGACGCAAAAGATCCTTTAGGGCTCATTCGGTTTAAAAAGAATAAGAGTGGAATGAGGAGGATTAAATCGACATTCAGAGAGCAGTGAATTCATTCTCACCGATTCTCTCTCCCATTCCCCTGTGCCCTTACCGGCCGTGAACCCGCGTGCACCTGCTGGCTTCGTTGTCTAGCCTCACGTGACCTTGAAGCGACCCAGGAACGTTCCCAACCACCGAACCGTTCCAACCGATCGAGAGCGCGCCGAATTCCGCCACGGCGGCCGTCCTCGAGAAAGAAGATCACCGCACCGCACCGAGTTCCGCCACCATGGCCGACGTTGAGAGGACCGCGGCCATTCCGTCCCTGGGCGACGACGCGGTGCGGACCGGCGCAGTGGCGACCTCGGTGGCACGGCGGTGGCGCGCGCAGGACCTCCTGGACCGGTCCGTGTCAGCGCTGCGTGCCGCGGGGTGGGCGCTGTCGCTGCTGGCCTTCCTCGTCATGGTCTGCAACGAGCACGGCGACTGGATGCAGTTTGACCGCTACGAGGAGTACAGGTCGGGAGGCTCCCTCTCCTCTCCGCCGTGAGGGTCTGCTTTAATGGCGAGTTGCGGACGAGCAAGTAGTAATTCGTTTCGGTTGTTCGATTATTGGGTTATAGGTACATCGTCGCGATTGGGCTGCTGGCCTTCTTCTACACCACGCTGCAGCTAGTCCGGCTGGCCGTCCGGCTCACGGGTGGCCAGGACCTGGAGCTCAGGACCGGACTCCTGGTGGACTTCGCCGGCGACCAGGTCAGTCACTCAGCCAGCGCGCCGATTCATGGTGCCCCCTCAGTCCTACTACCACATTCATCATATCTCTACTCTGTTTTGTGTTTTGTTTTCTTCACTTCTTGCTCACTCCACGATGTTCTTCCTGTTCGATTTTGCTGTTAAATTGACATTCTGGTTCGGGGTTGCGCCTGGAATTTCTTGACCCGCGTAGAACACAATGGTCGTACTTTTCTCTCATAATCACATTTGCTTGCACGATAGGGAAGTACTCTTTGAAAGATACTTGCACCT
>BCLG01000394.1:196063-210720 GCA_001602295.1 Zoysia matrella | reverse complement strand
GCAATTTTGGCTGCATTAATTCGCTGCATGCCCACGGCTTTTCTCCAAAAGCCTGCATGGCTAATCCATGAAGCACACCGGGCCTCCGCCTCTTGCATTGCATGCCTGCCGGCGGGCCCTTGCTTGGAATTCATGTAATCTCGAATCCCTAGGTTTATTCCTCACAAACTTTATACTAACCCCTTCCCAAAATATAAACATTCCTGATTTTGGTCAAAGTCAAATTTTTTTAACATTGACTAATAATATTTAAAAAAATTTAATATTAAAAATTACATAATATGAAAATTTATTACATGATAAATCTACTAATATAATTTATATGCAATGAAATTACGTAAATTTTTCATTATTAATTATCAAAGTTAAAAAAAATTTGGCTTTGATCAAAGCTAAAAATACTTATATTTATATTTTGGGACAGAGAGAGGATCATTTTCAAAAACATCCCTCTTCAAGAATATTCTCTTTTGTTTTCTTATTTAATTTGTGGCTTACCCCTCGTGTATCATCCTAAAAATGTGCGTATACAAATTATAGGCAATAAGCTATTGAATATGCTCCACTATAACTCTTTTTCAACAAGTCACAATTAATGTGCTTTTTCCAAATTTTACACCAAAAACAAGAAAATTAAACTTAAAACGGCAATTTCTTATGCACATTTTTGCTATTTTGTCCTTGTGAGAAAATACATTTTTTCTGTCAACAAGCTAGGGAACATTAGTTCTGTGGTACTGCACTGTATATTTTTGACATTTTATATTAATTTTTTCTTAAATTGGTATTATAATTAATGCACAATATTGGAGAAACTTAACGGTGGGACATGGCATGATGTTTGTCAACGCACGACAATAAAGATGGCCTGCACAGATTTTGCACAGGTCCTTTTCCTTCTCATCTTTCTAAAACTCTATGCTATACGCCGTCTCGGGATCGCACATACGTATTTCTAGCCATGTCATACGTACATGGTCCCAACGGCAGAGCTAGCTCGTTGTCCCTTATACGACATGCAGTGTCCCAAATACGTTTTGTGAATCATGCATCACCACCTAGTAACAATGGCGTCTGACGCCCATGCGGCCTTGCCCTGTTTTGAGCAGAGACAGGCAGGTGGAGATGAACGAGTTGTCGCTTATCTGGTGCAGCTTGTTCCATTTCTTTCGTTCTGTCAGATTTGTAAAAGATGCAGTTGTAAAAGATGCAGAAAAGGGCAGATGAATTCCAATTATGGAGCCTGAAATGTTGCCATACAAGTTTACTGTGATGTTTCTGCTTCTTTGGCTTTCTCCCCATCAGCTCACCGCTGTCCTTTCACAGCCAAATCTTTTAGGAACCTTCACCTAAACTAATCTGATGCTTTCACAGTTCTCAAGCGGTCAACAACAGCTAGCCACTAAACATTGACCATTTCAGAATGCCAAAAAAAAAAAAAAGGAAAGAAAACCACATGATCCATGATAAAAAAAAAGTCATCAAAACCTGGCATTCTTTGTTGCAGCACAAAGTTTGTCAATATGTACATGAATCTGGTTAACATGTACAGTAGTTCTCAAGTATTGTAACTGAATTGAAAAAATGAACAAGGATTTTTCCCTTCCTGGGTGCTGAATGTGGAAACAAAAGTACCCGACTAGGGCACAAACAAAACCAGGTGCTAGAATATAAGATTCGACCTACAATATGTTGGAACCTGAACCAATGAATGTTGCATGTACAGTAAAATTCTACCGTTCCTGGTCCTAAGAACTGCACGTCTTGACATTCAAAAGATATCCGCAGCTTTCCAAGTATGCAGCTTCGTGAGTTTCCATTCATCGCCAGAGGAATTACGAAAAACTGTGTGTCATGAATTTAGCGACACCTGCATTGATGAAATAGATCATTGGTATGCATGAAAGATTCCCACTACCAATTCACTATACTTCTTTGTAGAGATAAATGGTTACATAAATCTAGTATTCACCTTCTTACTAGTGGTCTTCCCTGTGTCAATACACCTCCACCGGTCAGCTAAACAAGGACAATCAAGAAAAGATCAGAAAAAAATGAAAAGTGGCAAACAAACCTGGATTTGCAGTTGAAGAGAAATATAATCATGAAAAGGAACTTCATCTTAAGTTGTTAGCCACGGTGGTAAAATCCATTACTACTATAATTGTCACTCCTGCACATTCCAGCAAGATGAATGGAACAGTGTCACTAGAGACTAGATTAGCAGCTAACCAGATCTATGTTGCTGAATGTGAAATATACCAGAATGTCCGAGATCATGACCAATTTGGACTGAAGCAGCAGTATTTCTTGGGACCATTATGAAGTATGGAAAACTCTATTTCAGACTTTAGAACGCAGATAACCCAACTGTTGAGCAATTTCGTCCGCAACTTCAGTTCTTGCTTGTAACTCAGGTTGCCCAGCCTTGTCTCCATAATCATCAATCAACAGCTCTTCCCAAAAGTCGTCATTCAGCTCTGGTTGGCCGCTAGCTTGATCCATCCTCCCATCATCTGGACTACCCTTCCCAAGCTCCTGAATGTTCACCGCCAAATTCTCAAGCTCAGGCATTCCAGGTTCAGTGAGTCCATCTAGCACACCAGAATCAAATAAGAACGGTGAATCAAGCTGCTCGCTCTGACTTGTTTCCCCTGGGCTGTAAAATGGAGCATTGTCAATAGGTCGCCTTCTTTTCTTCGAGCAAGCATCCTCAAGCTCCTTTCTCTTATCTTGTTGCTGAACCAGTTGCTGCAAGAACTCTGGATTACGCATAGCCCTTGCCAAGAACCCCATCATCTGAACCTGCTTCTGCTCAGCTGTGCGTAGTCTCTTTTCCATGGCATGCACATGCTCTCTAGTAGTTTGCTGTTCCTGCCTTAACTCTACTACTTCTGTGATCAAGATGTTTTTGTCACGCTTCAGCCTGTCAATCTCCTTCTCAAATCCAAACTCACCAACCTCCAGACATAAAGCAGGGACAGGCGTTCGCTGCTGTGATGCTGGTGCAGTTGCTAGCGGCTTTCTTCTCTTTATCGTCTTCAGTAGGTGCCTTTGACCCCTGAGGAACCCTTCATTTGCAAATTCCCACCTGTCAGGATCAACCTTTCTGAAGCCCTGCAAATTGCAACAGATAAGCAATGACCAATGTCAGGTATTAGTCAAAGGTAATACATTAGCATAACAAAGAAATTCTCTGCATGTATTAGTTCACATTATTCATGTTGTGCATTGAGGATGAGCAGCAATATACAATATCATTTGAAGGTGATCAGTTGAGTCTTCTAGAATAATACAATCTGGTTCTTGTACTTCGTCCAGTATCTTGTTCCATCTAGCTACAACATCAAAGTTTAACAAACCATCAGGATTATACAATTTTTGGAATAGTCTCCAGTGACCTACTTGCCTCATTTTAAAATGAGGATGTATTCATTCAAGCATCAGCACTCAAGGAAGTATTATTTCACATGCATACAAAACCTTACATCTTATTCCTAAGTATCTCTTCACAAAACAAAGTTTCTGTGCACACGTACTAAAGCAGGAGTAAAAAATCAAGCAACAATTAGTTCTGAACACTGTATCACCAATCCCTTTTAGGGCTTGTTCAGTTATCCCCCAACCCACTTGGATTATAGAGCGATTGGATCCATTACTCTATATATATATGAGGATTTAAACCCACCTCATTCCCCTCCAATCCCACCATAACCGAAGGAGTCCTTAAAGAGCACAGATGAAACACTTCTACAATTTCACTTTTTTCATTGAACTTAGCCAATAGACTGCATTAGTGTCCTATGCTTTGTTGAAGCGTTTTTTTTATCACGAGGACAAACAGCACCAGATTCGTTACAGTAGAAATCCACCAAACCCGAACAGGATTCAGCGTTGAATTGTGAAGATATGTTTGCAATACTAGTTCAAGCATTCCGGAAAGATTAGCAAGAAACAGCTCCAAGCAACATTTCCACAGAATCAAACGCATTTCACCACCAGACCTATCTCCGAATAACATCAGTGCCAACGGCTACTATTTCCCGAGAAAGCTGACAATTTCAAAGAAAAGAAGACAAAGAAGGGTAGTACAAAGTGTTCTCTGCTGACTTACATATGTGTTGAGCTGACGGACGAAGCTGGAGAAGTTGCTGTGCTTGAAGAGCCGCGGGAGCAGCGCCTCCGTGAAGACGTGCGGGTCCCAGACGACGAAGCTGTTGCCTGCGCGGCTCCAGGAGACGACGGCGTCCGTGGACCGGTCCTCCACCAGGTCGAAGGTCTTGGACAGGAACGGCGGCGGGCCCACCTCGTGCAGCCCTTCCATCGGCCGCGGCGCGTCCCTGCCGCCGACGTCCTCGCGCTCCAGGAGCTCCTCCTTCACAATGCCCGGCGCCGCCGGGTCCATGGCGCGGCACCCAAGAACCCAAACCTCTCGGATAAATGGCGAGACCTCACGGATCTTCTAGGATATTTCTCCGGGGAGAGTTTGGCAGCGAAGCCAAGGAACGGTGCGAGACATTTGCGCGGCGGTGAAAAAGCGGTCGGTGAATCGCGGCTGGGGAAGAAGCGGGGCAGGGCGGCTGCCGCGCTCATAAATACCTCGCCGTACGAGCGCGTCGGGACTCGTCGCGAATGCCGTGGAAGATTCTAGACACGCGTCGCGGTCGCGTCGCCTCGGAAGGTTCTAGATGGCGGCGCGTCTTGTCGAGGGTGAAAAGGCCCAATCGGCAGCCCAGGGCGTCAGTTCTCGCCCATTTGCCAGAAAAGTTTATTCGATCATGATGCGCATTTCCGCTGACAAGTTAAAGTGATCCTACAGGCTACAGGAGCGAGGAGATATTTTCTGTGTCAGATTTTTATATTGCACTTGCACGCACGTTGAACTATATTTTGAGTACAGTTTGAATCGTAGGACGTGGGGAATGTAGATTCTGAATTATTTTTATTCTACAATGACTCTTTAAATATATAATAACATTAAAATTTTGTAAAGTTAAAAAAAAAGGCTTTGCAAGTGTATAATACATAGGTTCAAATGACATATTTCAAATTTCGCAAAGTTGTAATGGCATGTGTCAAATTAATCATTTTAGTCTAGATCCGGTTTTTTAAAATTTAAAAATCTCAACCGTTTAAATTATGAAATTTTATCTAAATTTTTAGATTTTAAAATTCAGATTCTATAAATTTAAAATTTTAACCGTTTAGATTATGAGATTTTATGATTCTAAGTATATTGGTATGCATTGTAGCATAGAATCTTAAATAATATTTAAGTCCATGAGATTAAATGAGATTTTATAATCTTATAAAAACTCACCTATTTAGATATTATAGGATTTTTTTATCCGAATTTTCACGATCCCGTGGGATTCCAATGGAGCCTTGACCACTCGCCCTGTTCATTTTTAGACCTCTTTGAAATGAGAATTTTTAATTTTTACTATTAAATACGTTAACCTTTCAATGCTTGTCACTCAATCCGTCAAGTTATGCTAGTAGTATAATAAATATAATATAATGAATACAATATATTATTACATAATATAATAATTCAATATAAACAATAAAACTGTTAAAAATTTAAAGAAATAGTATATTTTGAAATGAAAAATGTATTTAGTAGCTCTAATTGAAAGGTTTATGCGTTGAGCATTAAATATTAAAATGTTGACATATTTGATGGTAAAAGCCGAAAAATCTCCTTTAAAATTGAGAACTGATGCATCTTTTGTGAAATGGAACTAATTCATGTGAATTCTATATTCACTTTAATTTATTCTTATTCCAATGGAAAGAAAAACTAAAATGAGGGAGAAATGATGTGACAAGGTTGCTTAAAAAGTGATCAATTAATATCAACCATTCATCTATTGATCTGATGATTTCTAAATTGCTGCTTATGTCAGGGGGTACGTTTTAGGCCAGGGAAAGAGGAGTGCCGCACGGGAACGAGATCGCCTAAATGCTGGGATCAGTTTCCAACTGAACGAGCCCTCCCCTCTGGGATTCGTATCCTCTGCCTTTACTCTTCTGGCAAACTTTGCTATGTTCAATCTTATCTATTTATTACATAATCAACGCTCTATGATTTAGAATTATTTTTTACTTAAATTATATTAATTTATTTAAAAAGCAAAACCATAAATTATACCGTCATTACTCAACGTTGATTCTGTAATGAGTGATTAGTGGTTAAAATTAAATATGACAAAGTTTGCCCTACAAAGAAAAAAGAAAAAAGGCAGAGGATCACCTACGGCTTCTCAACTTCCCTGCCGTTTTCTCCCTATTTCACGGCAGCCCCGCCGCGCCGAAGAGAAGCGAGGTTTTGCCATGCTTTCTTCGGCAGCCGGCGGCGGCAAGCCATCGCGATTGACATCCGCTGTGGTTGCCCACACGGAGAGCGGGTACTACATTTTCCGAATCGACGGGTACAGCCGCACCAAGGGGATCCCCGCCGGTGAATGCCTCAAGTCTCTCCCGTTCACCGTGGGCGGCCACAGCTGGCAGATCCACTACTACCCCAACGGCACCAGCGAAGGGTCAGCGGCGGGCTACATATCCCTCCTGCTCTGCCTCGTCGACGAAACCGTCACCCAGCCGGTGAAGGTACGGTACCGCGTCTGTCCCGTCGACGAGTCGGAGCAACCTCCGTCCCTGACTCCGGTGAAACAGATGTTCACATTCGGGAGCCAGGCTCGGGGTGGGAACCCACACGTTGTGATACAAGAGTACTTGGAGAAATCCAAGCTTCTCAAGGCCGATTCTATCTCCGTCCGGTGCGCCATCGCGGTTACCAGCGACTTCCGCGTGGTGGAGACGACCCCGCCCACCATCTCCGTGCCCCCGTCCGATCTGCAAAAGCACCTGGGCGAGCTCCTCCGGACCGAGAAGGGTGCGGACGTGGTGTTCGAGGTCGGTGGCGAGAGGCTCGCGGCGCACCGGTGCGTGCTCGCGGCGCGGTCGCCCGTCTTCAGCGCGGAGCTGTTCGGCGCTATGCGGGAGACGACATGGAGGCGCCGGTGTTCAAGGCGTTGCTCCACTTCGTGTACACCGACTCGCTGCCGATGATCGAGAAGGGAGACCAGCAGGAGGACGCCATGTTCCAGCAGCTGCTGGTTGCGGCGGACAGGTACGGTATCGAGAGGCTCAAGTTTATCTGCGAAGACAAGCTGTGCAGGCACATTGACGTCGGCTCCGTGGCTACCATACTGACGCTGGCTGAGCAGCACGGCTGCCATGGGCTCAAGAACGCGTGCTTCAGCTTCCTCAGCTCTCCGGCCAATCTGAGGAAGGCGCTGGCCGGTGACGGCTTCGATCATTTGAGCAGAAGTTGCCCCTCGGTTACCAAGGAGTTGATCGCCATGCTCTGTAACTTAGCCGGTTAGTAGTGATGGGTGTGGTTTAATCAATGCTTGTTGAAATTCTCTACTTCCATTCTGCAGCTACCTTCCACCTCAAATTCTTTGACAATTTTGACTTTTAAAAATATTATTTATTTTATTGTGCTTAGGTTTATCATGACTAATTAGTTTTTATATTTAAAAAATAAAGTTGAATAAGATAAATAGTCAAACATGGTGATTAAAATGTCTCAAGAATTCAGGTCTTGACTTCAACGAGTACCTTTGTTCTTTATTATTAAACGATGTTTTAGGCCTCTGTGTTTAAGCACGCAGCACGATTTTTATTACAAATTTTTCCAAAATGTAAAGGTTACTACTCCATGTTTTTAGACTTCAACTAGTCGTAGGTAAGGTCTAGGTGAAAATCTTGGTATAAATGACATCAAGAACATGAATTCTACAGCCTTGATGTTCAGCAACATGGAGATAACAGCAGGTGCCAGGAAACAGACCTCCAGGAATGATCGGTGCTCTCTTTTGCTCTACCACAAAAGATATTCACAACTAAGGATGTTACTAGTAATGTTGAATCTCTCTCTGTTTCAGTTTGCTACTAGTACCAAAACTGAATCTGTATATAGTTGCAGTTGCGTAGAGATGACTGCGTCGGAGCAGAACACTGAAAACAGTTACTACTAGGGCATAGTGGCGTGCTATTTCTATACGAGCTCATCCTTTTCCAATCTGTCGATCACCAAGTGAATTTTATTTTCCTGCCAAATTGAACTCATCTACAAACTCCACGATAGATAGCGCCACGGGAGAGGTCTCCGGCCGCTCCCTGATGCCGTCCAGTGCCGCGCCATCGCCTCGCGTCCACTTCTTGAGAAACGCGACTGTGGCGCCGGCAACGAACCGCCGCATGGGAGCCCTGGCCCCGCCGCTCCGGCAGAGCGCGCGCGTGAGCAGCCCCCTGGCGCCGGGCGTGTGGTCGTCCATCATGTCCGTGTGGCCGTAGTCCCCGGCCACGAGGTGGCACTTGGCTCCGGCGCACTCGTCGTAGAACGCGGCGTGGCTGATGCCCAGGGGCGCGCACGGCGGGAGCAGCGGTCCGTTGGGCAGCTCCCCGAGGCCCGTGCCGACGACCATGACGGGCGCCGGGACGGGCAGGGAGCCGTTCCGGCCAGTGAGGATCGGCGGTGGCGTCTGCTTCCCGACGGCCATGCCGTCCACCGGGTCGACGGCGACGAGCGCGGCGAGCGGGGGCGAGAACTTCGCGTGGCCCAGCGCCAGCGCGAAGGCCACCTTGCCGCCGCGGCTGTGCCCGGCGATGGACACGCGGGTCACGTCCGCGTGAACGCCTGGCGGTAGCGTGGAGGCGAGGCCGATGGCGAGCCAGTCGATGACGGCCGCCGCCGCGTTGATCTCGTCGGTGGTGTCGGATCCTGATACCGTGTACAGCTGCAATGATAACAGAGCTCCAGTTGGAATCAGCAAGCGGAGTACTGCTCGCAAGCAAAGGATGGGGGAGCTGAGACTGGAACCTGGGGCCCGACGGCGATGAAGCCATGGGAAGCGACGTGGTGGAGCAGCTGGGAGTAGAAGGAATTCTTCGCCAGGTACCCGTGCAGGAACAGCAGCACCGGGTACTCGCCGGCCTCCCGCGGCGCGGCGACCAGCAGCGGCTTCGGCGGGAGGTCGTCCTTGTTCGCGGCCGGCGAGCACCGCCTGGCCTCGGCCACGCTGTTCACGCTGACGTCGTGGCGGCCTTGCTCGAACACGCTGGTCGCCTCGGGATCCATGCTGCGGCCGTGGTGGTGGAGGAGCAGGATGCAGCACGCTAAGAACGCCCGGAAGGCGGAAGCGGCGCGGTTCATTTCAGACGCAGCGGGGTGGGGCGGTGTCGTGGCTGCTTGGCCGCCGACCGTGCGGGCTGCGTGGTCGGGCCAGCAGGAGAGCTCGTCGCGCCTTATCTTTGAATCGAGGGCTTGGCTTGATGCGGCCAGTAGCTCGCTGGACTGGATCAGTCACGAACGTCCGTCCACTTGGAAGTGGCTCCTTCGAGATATAAACTGCTGGCAGAACAGGACACGCGCCGTGTTCCCATCTTGTACGTTCAAAGTCATGCGTTCCCACTATTTGGGCCGCATATCAGACCGACAGGCCGGTTTGAAAGAAATGGACACGTCTAAGTTCACTGTGAGTCCTATAAACAACCTTCATCCTTTGACTTACCTCTTTCTATGATAAACTTTATCATATTCAATCCTACCATTTATTATAAAACCAAATCTATGATTTAATATTATTTTCTACCTCAGCCTGCATTAATCTATTAAAAAGCAAAATCAATGGATTATGCAATTATTAATAAATGTATAAATGTTGATTATATGATAAGCAGTTAGAATTAAGTATGGCAACATTTATCGTACAAAGAGGTGGTAAGACTTAGGATTAACAACTGTAGAAACTCTTCTATCCGTCTCTTTTTATATTTTTTCGAACTGATCTGTCTCTTTTTATATAAAGGGGTTAAAGATGACAATTGGTAAAACACCTTGAGTTTTGTGTGACCAAACCGTACACAAACCTGTACTTGTACTTCTCGTGGGCAAAAGGTCGCCCCATACCCACACGGTCGACAGGATTGTGTGAGTTCCCTGTACATGCGAGCTTTCCAACAAACAAACATCCAACAATCATCATTTTTAATGATCATGGGGTACAATTGTCAAATACCCAAAGCATACTTTTTATGCACAACGAGAACGAAAATGTAAGGAGGTTGCTGTATAGGTGGTCCACGTAGCGTATACGTCGGCATGAGTCGTATTTGAGCTGAGCTATTACAGAATGGTATCAGAGCCGAGCTTTGTCGCGGGTGTGTACGGTTAGGGATGCAGATGTAATATACATGGCGCGTGAGTCCTGCGAGGTCACAGCATGACATGTATGCTGTCATTGACGTACGACGTGGTCAGAGAGAATAGATCCAGTCCGTCTGTCTCTAGTATGGATGAGTTGTCTCGACGGAAGTCCTTTGAGGATAGGAGCTTATGAGGCCATGGAAAAAAAGCTCTAACTCACTTGTGTAGGGAAAATTATGAGATTTAGTCTCACATTGCTAGTTCGAAGAGGGATGAACCATCTTACATAGCTACGAACTTAAAACATAGTAACCCAGATTAACTTTTTTTATGCGAAGTGAGGAAAAAAACTATAAGTAAGTTGTTATGTACGTGTGACCCATTCAGCGTGTGCGTAAGCATAAGCCATATATGAGCTTAAGCCCATACATATTTACAATTCAAAGACATACAAATATGGTAATAAACCCCTTCTTGACAGCAACACCTTCCTTAGGGGACGTGGAAGCTGTTGATATCTCAAAGCACTAGAAGGTGTAGCGTAAGTATACCTGACCAAGTGGGCCGGCTAAATAGGTCGGCACGAAGCACGGCCTTTTTAGCTCGACACGATGTGCAGCCCGGTCGGACCGACCCGAAGCATGATATGGGCTGTGCCTGAGCCTAGACGCAGGCTTGTTGGCACAGCACGGGCACGACCCGTTTAGGGCGGCCCGACTAGGCACAATACTCGATCCGTGTAGCCAGTTAGGCCTGGTATGGAACGGCACACCCCGGTAAGTCCATGGAACTTTTATTTCAAATTTAACGTTAAATACATGTAATTTGACCAATTTATATTTAAATTTTTTTAGAAAAAATGAAGTGTATTTTTCTTCCGAGCTTTGAGACGGCACGACGCAGCATAGCCCGAAGGGCCCACCGACACGGCACAACCCGTCTAAAAACACCCAGGCCGTGCTTGGTCCTAGGTGTGGCAGCCCACGGGCCGACACAACACGGCTTGATTATTTAATAAGCCGTGCCGGGCCACCTCGGAAAGGGCACAAGCTCGGCCGAGCTCGAGCCGTGCCGACTTGGCATGGCCCATTGACCGATATGGGTGAAGGGTTTGCAAATAACCCCTTGTGCCTGGATGCGGCTTCTCTCTTCTCCTAATCTTTCCTCTCATATCTACTTCTAATGGCTGTCAAATTATGATTGGTTTATCATCAGCGACCTAAGTTAAGGAGCTAATTGTATATTTGGCTCTAGTTTTTAGAGTTTGCGCATTTGACCTTGATTTTTTAAAGTGAAGCTGCCGTTTGATCTTGATTTCTAATACCGTTAGCAGAAATTTTTTTTAATAAATTAAAAAAATAAGAAAAATCAATAGATAATGAAGACTATGAAAAAAAAATAAGAAAAAAAGTATATTCGAAATGTTGTCAAAACATTCAAATTTTTACTTAATTTACATTTAAAATACATTTAATTATTGTTGAATTTTTCTATATGCTGCTAGATTTTTTCTCCTACAAAATAGATTAATCGTGCAAAACAAATGAAAAATAAGATCAATAGTAGAGGAGCAAACATGTTTTTTTTTACATAACACTTAACATCATCAAGTAGAGATAAAAGATTAAGATCAATCTCATTGTTCATTTTCAAAAATTTAGATTAAATGTGCAAATCTTAAAAAATAAAGTCAAATATATAATTAGCTTCTCAACTAAGATCAATTATGCAAATGACCCTTTTTTCTTATGTACACTCCCAAAAGATGGAATACAATGTGAAACAGCGTTAAGAGAGGGCCCAAGTGCCGACATATCTTCCTTAGGTGCTCCGTACAAATCATTGACAGCTCTGATTGAAAAAAATAAATCCTCCACAGCTCCGCAGCCGTGGCCGAGCATGAAGGTGAGCCATGGCCAAACACGCAGGCGACGGGGCGGCTCGCCCTGGCGGGGACATAATGGTAGTGAGTTTTTAAAACATAATTTTTATTTTTATTTTTATAAAAACATTTTATAAAAAATGATAAATGTATACTTTTTATAAAAATACATTTTAAAGAAATCTAATTATATGATTTTTATATTTCTAACTTAATACCTTAAAAATTATACGTAATTCATATTTCAAATGTTTGACCAAACTAATTGTCAAAATGACTTCAATTACAAGTATGAAGGGAGTAATAAACAACATGTAGGAAATTTATTGAAAAGGCCGAAGTTGAAACAAACGAGGTTCAGAAAAGTTTATTTTTTGGACGGTGAAAAGCTAGATTTTAAAGAAATAAACTAATAGTTAAAAAATTCACTCAAAATTGTTTTTTACTTTCGATGTTCAAAAGGTAATATAAAAAATTCTATCAACTTTTTAACTAGCATCCAAACATCTTTCTAAAGGATAAAAACTACAACCCACATAAAATGACGCTTTTTTATGGAGGGAGTGCTGTGTTTTTTCTCTAGTAAAATATATGATATTATAGTTTTTTTTATCTCTGCAGAGAGCTGTAAGTAAACTATACATGGGTCACATATCTAGAATTTTAAAAAATTATACTGATATGTATCAAACTAATTTTGTTTTAAAATGAAGAATTATTTTGATACATGTTATTACAATATTAAAATTTTTTAATATATCATTCGAGCATATATGTTATTCAGTATATTTATAAACTCAAAAATTTATAATAGTATATTTCTACTCCAACATGCCGCAGTAAATTCTTCGTACAACACGCAAGCTTTGACTCTTCCACTTCCCTTCCCCATGTCTTGCTTTCCTCCCTGCACCCTCCGTCCTCTCCTCTTCTTCCCTGGGACACCGTGACTGGTCCTAAGAGCGAAGACAACACTCGCACTCTGCCATGGCTGCTCTCGACCTCCGGCGCCGACCGGCAGTGTTGACTGTTGACGGTGTACCTGTCCCCGCGTTGCCCGGATCTCCGGACGCGCGTGTGGCTCGAGTTCATCGGCTTCCCGGGCCACCTGTGGTCGGAGCGCAACGCTGGTAAATGCCTCGTCACGTTCGGCGGCGTCACCCACTTCGACGCGGCGGAGCTCCGACGGTCCGGGCGGATGGTGGTCGAGGCGCGGGTCGCGGGCGTGGCGAAGGTGCCCAAGCGGGCCACCGTCCGGGAGTGCGTCCCGGTCCCCGGGCCCATTGGGGCCATGGGCCTCATCACCCACAACGTCCGTCGACGGTAAGTAACCCGACGAAGAAGCCGAGGACTGCTACGGCGCCGGATGAGAAGGTTGGAAGCAGCTCCGGGTTCACCGCCAGTGACTGCGACGGCGAGGTACGCATTTGCCCGGCTACGACTAATCACTGAAACTGATTCTATGAGATGAGATGGTCTGTTGACTGGATTGGGACCGAAGAACGGCCGGAGTCGGTCAATTGCTACCTCTGAACAGGTGTGCTATACGAAGATTGAAGAAGCTTCGAAGCCTCTGCTACGAACTCGCGGCTGTCTTTTGTGAGCAAGCGTGCTTGTGCTGTCAGTGATTGAACCTTTGACCACTCTGTTGATCAACCCTTTTCTTGAAAAAAGTTTGTTGATCAATGTTGTCAGGTTCTTAGGCCCCGTTTGAATTAAGAATCGGGATTATGGATTTTTGAATTCTAAAATATGTACCGTTTAGATTATGAGATTTTAGCTGGATTTTTGTATTTTTATAATTTAAATTTAAAAAACTAAAATCATAATTGTTTGAATTACGTAATTTTATCATTTTAAGTATATTAGTTTGTATTATAGTATAAAAATTTGAATAATATTTAGATTCATGGTATTCTTTAAGATTTTATAATCTTTTAAAATCTCACTCGTTTGAAAAATTATCAGATTTTTTTAATCCAAATTCTTAGAATCCTATAGGATTCAAACACCACCTTAATCAGTACTCCTGGTACCAGTAGTTTTCATTTTGCTGTGTTAATGGGGTAACAGAGGTGATCCTAGCTAGTATGAACTTTCAACAACTATCTTATTGTAACACCCCAGAATCTACGAACATTTTGAGATGTCACTAAAATCACATAACGCCAAATAAACCTTTCCCAAAACAAAACTAACATTATCTCCTTTATATTTATGAGCAATATAGAAGCGATATCAAAGATAAAAAATATTTAATGGTCACCTATGCAAAATAAATACAACTCTACGAAGAGTATAAAGATCTAAAAAAATGAATTAACCAAGCTTAAGGCATCATCCTCAAACACTTAGAAACAAAAATGAACAGAATAAATCCTTAAGAAAGTAAATTTTGTTCAAGATGAAGTGTGAGACATGCCACTAATCCCCTTCCTTCTAGAAAACATCAAGTACTTGGACATAGTAATGCAAAGGTGAGATGAAAACATCTCAACAAGCAAATTTGTTTTGACAAGCTTTTAAATCACAGTTTGATCAAAATATCATTTTAAA
>BCLG01000394.1:178595-196058 GCA_001602295.1 Zoysia matrella | reverse complement strand
TAATAAGCAACATAGTGAACAGAATAAACTTCTCATACACATACAATAACCAGTATCTTCTCCACAAACTTCTATAAATACAAATAAGATCAACTTTCCTTTCATGAAGGTAAATCAATGTAAAAAAACAACTTCACCTCCATCAATGCAAAGGAATGCAAATAACTTCACTTCAATCAAGGCATATGAATGCAATGTATGTCCACTTTTATATCGCACCTCTCCTCGGAAATATACACATAGGTTGACGACAAACTTCATAGATAGTACAATGCAATGATCATGATATGCTTCATTTATGTTGAGAAGGCATCTAACACATCAACTTCATTTATAATAAGTATATATCAGCCATGTCTTATAATTTATAATAAGAAGGTATGCACCGCATCAATTTCATTCCCAATATGCTAATGAGAATCCAATGGAGCAACAATAAAAGAATCATATAGAATGATATACCGTATAAATAATAATTATGGTTGTATAATTCAGTATATTAATATGTAGTGAAAAAATAGCAAGTCAAAACAGTAGTAAAACTACCATTACATTCACTTGCCTCTTTACTAAGAAGAACAAACACACTATGGAAGACCCGAAGTATTGCCACTGTTCTCGCAGTATACAACTTAGTATGTGCACTTAATCAAACATGTACCTAGAGAGAGCAATATGACCCTAGGCCCAACGGTTGCATATAAATCTACAGCAAACATCTACATTTAACATCCTACAACTTTGGCATCCAACAGACCATCAAAATCTATCAACTACTATTTTGAATCGAGCCGGCGAAGAACTGTTTTGTCATTTATTGCAAGTAGCTGAATTTAAAAAATTCACAACTTTAAAAATATGAAACCAAAACGATTATGTAAACACTCTTTGTAAAGAGAATACAAAATACTACAAACACTTCCATAGTAATCCAGCGAGATTCGGCCTCTAGGACTCCTTGAAACATTGCCCAAAATCGTATCTAGTCACTGAAACTGTAAAAGGACATAATGTGACAGTACAATTCCGAAGGTCATATCTCCCCGAATACACAATGAAAAATTACGAAATCACTACTCTGTGGAAAGGAATTGAAATTATTTACAACTTTTGTTATTAACACATTTTCAAATTCGGAATTTAAGATTCCCAAAACCGGGTTTGATCTGCTACAACACGAACTAGTATAAACAGTACTAAGCCACAATATTAAAATATGCATAACTTCTGCTATACCCAACGAAATAATGCATATGAATACTCATTTTAAAGGTAATAAGATGCTCTACATCTTTCTTTATTGACTCATGATCAAAATCCTATCCGAATCACACAGAATTCAAAAGTAAAGAAACGGCTGCAACACCTCACCTCTCTCTACTATTGCTTGGTCGATTGAACAGGTTGTTCGATGGGGACAGCAGACACGTAGCAGCAGTGCACCGGGCGTAGGAGCAGCTCGGAACAGCAGTGGGTGGCAGGGAATGCATGCAACGGTAGAGGCGCGCAAGGAGATCGGCAACCGGCGGCGGTGAAAGGAAACATGTTAAAATATTAGGGTTATCTGGTTCCTATAGTGGGTTTAAAATGGGCTTTTGCTGGGCTTTTGTTTTATTTTATTTTGGGTCGTTACACTTATGAACTACTCTGATGCTCAGGACCTGTGAACCTGTTGTGTCATGTTTTTGTCTGGATTGCATTGCTGTGCTTTGGATTGGCTTTCGCAGTGTAGAAACAACCACTTGAATTATTAAAGAGATGATGCATCCAAGGAGGAACGGATCATCTCTTTGCGTTTGTACTAACATTCTTTTGAAATAGTGGTCAAATTTATGGTGCTATGCACTTATACTTAGCTTGCAAATGGGTCGAGTTAAAACGGGTTTTTTGGATTGAATTTACAAATGGGTTATGTTGGATGGGTTGAAACAGTTTTAAAAATTAGGCGGGTTTGAGTGGGTTGGGTTGGGTTGAGTCCATGGTGAATGCGGATTGGGATGGGTTTTCTTGGTTGCTAACATAACTGTGTTGTTTTTTTTATTCCCTTGGAAGTTTTAGATTTCTAATTGGTTGTTAGCATGTAGCCATACATGCTCCATCCATTGATTGGGTTCAATTTAGCTAGCGGGTTGCGGGTGGAGTTTTTAATTTTTTGGGTGAGGTTGGGTTTAGAAACTATATAAGTATAATTATGGGGTGAGTTCTCCCTCAATAATAGGCCTAATTATACTGTAATTCATTAGTAAGATGAAAAGCTGGTGAACTGGAGCACAGAATCATAAATTCTAGTGAAGCTAGTGAATCAGTTCAATTTTCATAGAAAATATAATAAATAATAAATAATCCTCCATTCCGAAGGAGGCCTTACTTGCATAGTCTCTTGTTCAGATTGAGGCTCTGTTTAGAACGCATAATTTCATTGAAATATCACAAGAATTTTATAGAAATTAGTTCAATTTTACCCAAAAAAACATAGAAATAGAAAGAATTTCTCCATTCCAAACAGGGAACAAGCTCGGGACAAACAACCACCGACGTGGATCGGTAGGGATAGATCCATGTCTTCCCACTACTTGACTCACACATCAGCGACCTTCGTCCGAGGAACCAGTTCCTCCAAACGGTGTCTGAGTTCTGTTTTGTGCCAGTAGGCTCCATCGATTTATGGCTCCCTCTGCATTGTGCCGGCTCGCCGCGTCTTTGTCTAGGAGACTAGGAGGAGGCTGCCTCCATCTCTCCAATGAAATCATGTTACACTCTGACCGTGTCCCGTCACATACTTACATGACTTAAGCCATGGCCATCAGCGAGACCACCAGAAACTGCTGCACCAGACTCTGCAACGAGGCCGAGCCTGCAAGCGGATGTCAAGGCAAGGAGAGGATTACCGACTCTACTATGACAATTGCATGGTATACATGATGTAACGGGTCGATGCGTGGAAATCTGACTCGACCGGGTCCGGAATCGTGTTTACCCGGTGGCGTCGGCGAAGTAGAAGACGGCAGCGGCGTTGAGCTGGGCCTCGGCGGCGGGGCGGGATCGTCCAGCGCGGGGCAATGCATGCCCATTAGACCTGCAGCGACATATATGGGATACACGCAGACGATCAGGCCGGCAAGGTATGGAGTGGAGGCATCCAGCCGAGGCGGCTTACAGTTCGCGTCGATGCAGGGGAACTTGGTGTGGTTGAGCATGTTGACGTTGCCCGGGTCGCACTCGCAGTGGTAGTGGAACCCTTCGTCCTTCTTGCACGCCCCCGCGCCGCAGTTCACCGCCACGCAGGCTGCACGGCATTCCCGGCGGAGTCGTCAGAAACAGCCAGCGGAGCGAGAACGGCGGTGATGTAATGGAGAAGACTCACGGTCCGAGAAGGGTATGCCTCGGGGAAGCATCAGGCTGAGGTCGAGGCAGGAGCTGTTGAAGGAACCTGCACGCACGCACGCACGCATGCAACGATAAGCAGCGTATGGATCGGACATGCATCACGGCGCCGCCGGGGATCGGTACGTATACGTACACTCGGGGACGTTGCAGGGGGAGAAGCCGATGCTGCCGACAGCCCGCGTCCAGCCGGGGTCGCACTCGCATTTGTACGAGACGGTGCCCGGGATCCACCCCGACGTCAGCTTGCAGCTGCCGCGCCCGCAGTCGGCGTCGTCGCACACCGACTCTATCGCTGCCAGGACGGTCGGTCGCCGGCCGGCGGCCACAGCCGCGTACGTGCAGAGACGAAGGAAAAAGTGAGGCACCGCGTAGTGATATATATGGCGCGTCGATCGCGCCGCGTTCGTTCCGATCGATCGTGTGGATGGACCAGCGCGAGAAGACTCACTCACCGTGGTCGGCGTCATCGGCTTCGGCGGCCGCTGGCCCCGCGGTGAAGGCGAGCAGCGTCGCCAGGAGGAGCATCGCGCGCGCCGCTGAGGCCGGGATCCTCGTTGCCGTCCTCGCCATCTTCGTCCACCTCGCGGAACGGGGCGAGGTTGGAAATGCAGACGAACGTATGGCTCGCGGGAAGGTGCGGCTATTTTAGGAAAGAAGAGGGCAGGCAGGCCTCGGACGGGAGGTCGGCAAGACCTGGCGATTTGTGCCGCGTTTACCATGGTTCCGCACTCGAGACACGTTTTGTGGCTATTCTGCGAACGGAAGCTATGCAAAACTTGTCACCAGAAGGAGCCTAGCTTTCTTTCAGTTCTCTCCTTCAATGTACAGGTACATACAGAGTTGTCTCTGCCTGCGAGTGAGTGTGCTACTTCATCTTCATGATCGATAAAGCCCTCGATCCCATGTACTAGCGTCCGTTCCTGCAACGCGCCCCGGCTCATCACGTAGGTAACTAGACGACCTGAACCACGGCCATCGAGACGAGCAACACCACCAGCAGCAGCCAACTCTGCAACGGAACGGGACCTGCAAATCAAACAGAGAGAGAATATGAGTTGATCCTGTCTCCGTCGAAACATAAGCCTTAATATGCAAGCAGATTGACGCGATTCGATCGGCACATAGGTATGTGATGCGAATTAGCTCGGAGCTGAATGGACCTAGTGCAGTTGCATTTCCTTTTGGCGCCGCCCCAGATGAGTCGTGATTACCAGGTGGTGCCGGCGACGGCGGCGGGCTCGGCGGCGGTCCCAGTCCAAGCGGGGTGCAGTCCTTGCCGAACTCGCCTGCACGGAAAGAAACACAAGCGGATAAATTCAAACATCTCAGCACCAAAGATTACAAGCGTACGTATGCAGGTCCCGGTGAAGATTAGTTGCCGGTTCGTCCCGGCGGTCGGAGTCGGAGGGAAGGTACTCACAGTGCTTGACGCAGGGGAAGGCGGTGAGGTTGAGCACGTTGACGTAGCCCGGCTGGCACTCGCAGGTCCAGCCGCTGAAGAGCCCGCCGCCGCCATTCTTGCACGTGCCGCCCGGGCCGCAGCTCACGGCGACGCAGACTGCATGGACAAATGATAAATCACCACGCGACGATGGCAAGTAACCAATCAGCGCATCATGGCCATGGCCGTGCACGACGAACTGGGTGAGGCCAGCGACTCACTGTCCGTGATGGGTATCCCCCTCGGCAGCTCCAGACTGAGGTTGAAGCACGCGCTGTCGAAAGTACCTGTAAACAGAAACAAATCCGCGCCGCGCGCCGCCGCCGTTAACTGCTGTAGGCAGCTGGTGATGATGCAGACGATGATACGCAAGAGCTTGGATACAACAACGCACAGTGGGGGATGACGCAGGGCGACATGTCAAAGAACTCGATCGCCTTGGACCAGCCGGGGTCGCACTCGCACTTGTACATCGGGATGATCCCCTTCACCTCGGCGCAGTGACCCTTGCCGCAGTTGGCGTCGTCGCAGACCGTCCACTCTGCCGGCCCGGCGCAAACACAAACAACGGTCATTCTTGTGCAGCTCGGAAGCATCGTCACCATGGCATGCATGGCGCATTTTAGTGCAAAGGAAAACTCACCGGCGGCGGCAGCGCTGGCGCAGGCGAGCAGAGTCACGAGCAGCACCAGTGGTAGGTGGCGTCTCGCCGGCGCCATCCTCTCCGTTCGACCTCCGGCAGCCTGGGTTGGTTTTACGAGCAGAAACGAGCCGGACAGAACTGTATACATATATGCAGAGGCTCGTTCGTCGCCTCGGAAGGAACGGCCATCCAGAAGGTGTTGCCGATTGAGCTCGGAGCTGGCGAGGCCGCGCGACGGCGACTGGGGTCAAGGCGACGCGGGGCTCTGTTTGTTTGCCGTCCTCATTCCTTAGTTTTATCACCCGAACGTGGTCTGTTCACGGCGAACAAACTCTAGTTTGGCTTTGGAACGTTCTGTTTTGGAGGCAGGGGACAATTGCGCAACAGAAAGAGATGGTGTCAGGTTGGGCTTAGTCTCACAACGGTCATGCGTCTGATCGATGTTTCATACATCGGCACATTATAAATTTATACGATCAAAAAAAATACGGTACATTTCTTTCTAATTGATACGGTATAATCCACGATAGACTCAAAAATATAACTTGGTTCGAATCACTGCAAGGTGTAATACTCTACGTTAGTTGTCGAAATCGATAAACGTGATCGAGTGAATTACAATGGTGAAAAAGCTCTTACGTGGACAGAGTCTCTAACGCACCTATGTAGATATATTCTCGGGTGAAAAAGCTCTTACATGGACAGAGTCTCTAACGCGCCTATGTAAATATATTCTCTTGCTTTCATTATGATACAAGAATCCTGACGAGCCTTTATATAAAGGTTGAATAAAGTTACAGAACAGCCCCTGACAGATGGAAGCCACAAATAAACTTTATGCTCATGAAACTTGATGTCCTCTGACAGATGAGATCGCAGTCAAATTTGTCTCCGCGAGATGGAGCTTTCTCTGACGAATGAAGCCACCACCAAACTACTCTCATGAAAACAGGCCTCCTCTGATAAGTGGAGCCAACGGCATCTTCGAGAATGTTAACTACTCTCACGAAAACAGGCCTTCTCTGATAAGTGGAGCCAACGACATCTTCGAGAATATTCTCTGGATAATCCTCTGGCGTCGAACGGTCCTTTAGCGCCAACTGTTGTCCTGCCCTCTGCTGAGTGCGGAAGAGACAAAATTATTTTACTATTTGCTTTACCTCTCTACCTTTCTGTACAGTCGTTAAAAATCTCTGTACTGACAAAGACCTTATCGTGAGTTGATCGTCCGACCCTGAGATCAAAAAATAAGTTTAGACCATCGAGCAACTCCGACAGTCTAAGCAAGGTTTAATATTTTTTTTAGGCAGCTTAAATCATAAAGCTGGATCGCACTAAACTGTTCCTCATTGTCGCCCTGTCCAGACACGCTATTTTACATGACCAAAATGGAATTGCTCGTGATTTCAAAAAAAAAAAAAAATTGGTATTGCTCGTTCTATGAACAGTGCCATGCATCTCTAAGGCCCCGTTGCTGCGTTTTTTCTTGTGAAATTGAACTGATTCCTATAAAATTCATGCAAAATTTCTGTGAAATTCATGCGTTCCAAACGGGGCCTAAATTTTAAACAGGTTCTTGTGAACTTTCAGAACCAGCCGACATGTCAAAGAGATTCTTGTAGCGGTTCTTCTGAAGGTACCGCGTTGCTCATCAACAATCCCTTGGTTACACTCAGAATTCAGATGCTTCAGTTCTGGGCACGGCGACATATTTGCCACCTATGGAGAATAACGTCATGTTAAATTGCTAACATTCAGAATTAGTTCAGATGTCTATCAAATAAATGTAGCACTCATTAGTCAAGTCAAATAAAAAAATAGTTTTACCTTGTCCAGATTATGCAGCTCACTATCTTGTATGCCGTGCAGGTAATCTGTGCATTTCACTGGATATCAAAACTTCATCCGAGCAAAGAAGTTCAAACGCTTAGAATAGAAGCATGAACTCCTAACCTGTGTAAGCCTGATCTTTGAATATCAACAAGCTGCAGGGCATCAGTAGAAGTGAAGAAGATGCTGGATCAGATTCACTTGCGCCATTACTTTCCATCTTAGCAAGTGTCTGCAACTCATTGGATTCTGAGTTATCTGGATCTGTGTGCTCCTCCCCTTTAAACCTTTGATGTGGGGTGAAATCAATAACAACAGGTGACTCAAGAGATAGGATAGCAACAACAGGGTAGTAGGCAGGACCATCTTGGTGTGGCTGAAAGGCAAAACCATAAGAGTAGTTTAGCTAAGGGCAACGTGTACTCTGTCAACAGTGGGGACAGTAAGGAGCTCTTGATCACAAACCATGATCCCTTGATCAGGATGATACTCATTGATCAGAACATGATTGATTGCTGATGGAAATAAACTGGTCCACTGGTAGATTCGTTCAGTTATCTTTACTAGCCATGGAGGCACTGCAGCAGGAAATGATTGAACAATTGAATTTCAGTGATAAAAATCAACTGTACATAAAAAAGCAGGTACTTGAAAATCAGTCTGTCAAATGGGTAATAACTAGTAAAAGTGAATATCATCTATGTGATAATTCGAACATCATACAACAACAACAACAACTAAAAATCCTGTTCTGGTAGGCCATAACTAGGTAAAGGAATAATTGAAGTAATCTAAAAAATATGACGATCGCAAAAAATCTATGGATTATTTTTCTTAGAAGGCATGAAACTATCAAGCCCATAACCAATAATCAAACAGCCAACTGTCTACCCTAGTTGGCTGTTTTGGAAGCACTAAAGGCTGCTTGGAATGCTCGAGCTTAGGCACATAGTAAATCTTATTTAAGGCATCATTGTCCAAGAGGCGCTAAACCAAATTTAGTGAGATGGATAAATGAATGGTCTAGATCATTCCTTTCATTTCTTCATCCCAATCCCATCCTCCATTTCCAGGTTGCCAAACGGCACCTTATGATTAGTTGGTTTTGGTTAGCCAAACAAGCCATTATTTGATCATGATAAGCATTTTACCACCTTTCATTTCTAAATTGCAGGCAAGCGGTAAGCTAAATTTTGTTTGTCAAGCATACCAACTTGTATATTCAAAACCAACTATTGTTAAAAAAAAATTATAAATCAGAGAAATAACCGTAAAGCCAAATCATAATGGCTGCCTAAACTATGCAATGCAATGCAAAATCTCAAATCTTTGAATCACAAAAGAAAGCTAAAATTTTGCAAGCATCAGTGAGTACTCACAGGCCTGCGGCAGGAGCCCCTTCTCGTGCACTACTCCACCTGCCACAAATGCAAACACTGTATAAAAAACCTTGCAGACTGCAATAAAATTGGTAAGGAAACGAAGAATCCCCCAAACAAACACCAGGTGCCAAGACGACAGCGCACCCCAGTTCTGCAGCCTCCGGTTCTTGAGGGATTTCCACTTGGGCGCCGGCGCATGGTAAATCTGCAATCATCAACAGCGCGTCAAAAACACACGGGTGATAAAGAGACGGGATTAATTTGGTGGACGGGTGGAAGGGGCAGGTATCAGTACGTGGTGGAGGAGATGGGATTGCTCGGCCCGGGAGATGAATCCAGGAACGTAGAAGATGGTGGGGATGGGACCAACGGTGTAGTCCGCGAGGCTCTTCAAGGCCAACGCCGTCGACGGCCTCTCCTCTTCCGGCGCCGGCGCCGCCGCTTCTTGGGTCGTCCTGTCCTCCATTGCTGCTGCTTCCATGCTTCGAGTCAAGTATGGTATTGGGCCTACAGCGTTCTTGGCATCTTGCGGTCTTGCACGAAGCTGACGTGAGATGGACGGAAAATGGGCTGTGCATCTCTCCAGCCCACATAAGAAACACGGCCCATTATTGAACGTGAACTTGTATCAAATTATGCATTGCTTAGAGCATCTCCAGCAGGTGCTTAAAATGAATCTTTATATTCAGTTTTAAAAGATCTGTAAAACTTGATTTTAAAGATTCGGAGGAATGTGTTATAGCAGGTGCTCTAAAACTGAAGTTTTATAATTGTTTTCACCTCTGTGGTCTACTTCGTCAAACTGCCTCTCCCTGACACCGCCGGAGCCACGAAGATGAACTATCGACCGGGAGCGTGCGACGTGCTGCAGGAGCTCGCCAGAGAAACTCAAGGGAGGCAAGCAGGGCAAATGGCCGACAGATGCGGGGCGAGCTCGAGAACAGCCCCACCGCGACCTTCGACAATCATAGAAGCGACGGTGGAATAGACAGTTGGCTCCCGCCAACATCATATCGGGATAAAATATAGGATAAAGTATCATCTTTAGTGCTCTAAATATAAAGTATAATGAAGCAAATATAAAGAATCTCAATAAATTTTTACAACACTAAATATTTTTAAAGTATCTATACGAGCAACTTCATGTTGTACTTTATTAAATTTTAAAGCATATATTGAGGATGCTATTAGAGTCTTCCTCTCGAAGCATCCGTCCTCATCTCCCCTCGTCTCCTTCTATAACTGAGAGTAGGCAACCGCGAGGCGATCTCGCTCCGGCGCCGATTTCCTCCGTTCCCCGTGCTCTCCGGCGGCTGTTCCAGCCCCGGTGAATATGGGGAACGAGGATTGAAGCGACTAGTGTATATATTCTGTAATATCTCAGAATTTTCGAATTAATATAGCGGCAATTCTCCAAATTTTCATTTCAATTTAATTGTCTGTCTCAATATTTCGTTCCGATAAAAAATTATTCGTTCCGAAATTCGTTTCGTCCAAATCTGAAATCCGTTTGTCTAAATTAATTCGGTGTCGAAATAATTTAGTCCACGTAATTTTTACGTTGACTAAAATTATTTCTGGAATTTTTCTAAATTAATTTTCAGGTCTCTAAATATTTTTTCTTCTCTAATTAAATCTCTTCAACCTATTTAATTATTTCGCGGTTATTAATTAATTTCCGGATTAATTTTTAACCTCTATTTTTTCACCCTCCTATAAATATCCCTCTAACCCTAATTCCCTTTCCATCCTCATTTCTCTAGAAAAATCTGGAACCGCTTCTCCTTCCGTGCCGGCGCTTCCTCGGTTTCCCCGTCCCTGTCTTTGATATGTGTCGCCGCTTCCTCCTCGGTTCTCGCGCGCCGTGCTGTCCAGCCGCGTCGCCCGCATCAACTTGCCGCGGGTCACGTCACCCGTCGCCATCGCGTCATCTGCTCTCGCGCCGTCCCTGCGCGTGGCACCGCTGTTCTGTTCCGCGCCGTTTCGCGCTGCGTCGCCATCAACCTCGTCGCGTGGAAGCCAGCGCCTGCCCGTCGTCGCCCTGCGCTGCACCGAGTTTCTGCGAGTCGTCGCCGTCGCTGTCGTCTAGCTGCATCGCCGTCAGCGTCCCGAATTCCCACGTCAGCTGCTGTCCCCGTCCGAGTCAGCCTTGCTCCCGCGCATGTCGTCCTGCCTCGGTCTGCGTCGTCCTACGCCAGATTCCTAGGACCGCGTTGTCCGCCGGATCGACCAAAGAAGCACCGCGCCGACCCCTTTTACAATCTCCGATTCCAGTCCACGTCTCCGATTCTCCGATTTCGTCTTCAATTTTAGATCCCAGTGAGAATGATTTTTTCTTCTCCTAAATTTATTTCCCTTTTCGATTAATTGTTAGATTAATTGCTAATATGATCTGTGATTAATTATTCTGCAATTAATCTAATTTCTTGTGGTCCTGATTGTCTACAATTTCCGGGGAACCCCGTTTGATCTCCGTTTAATCTCGAAATTGTTCTGTTAATTTGTCCCGTCGCGATTATTGTGTAGGGTTGTTCCGGGGAATGTTTTACGCGCGTTTAGTCTAGTAATTTCGATTTAGATTCTAATTCCAGTTCTTTTTCTTTGTCGCGTAATTAGTGTCTAATCTCTGTTGTTCGTGTGGTGATTAGCTGCTGTCTCTGTGGAGGAGTTCTGCGAGCCAGCTCAGTTCGACGATCCGGATCCCGACTTCGATTCCGAGTTGCCAGGCAAGCCGCGTTCCTTGATCACTTTGTTCCCAGTATTTTAAACTGCATGTTTTGTTTGCAACCTTAATTTGCATACCAACTATTTTAAAATGTGCTAGCAACATTCTTAAACCGTGCCTGTTTACTGTTTCACAAATATTAACCTTAGGATTGCTTTAGTACATTTATTTTACTTTTATGCTTAGCCATACTTAGTCGTATTTATTTTTATCTCACACCTATCACTATAAAATGAAATTTGTGTTAAATGCTTTTGAACTGTGCTTCAAATGTGTGAGTATTACAAATAATTATACATAACTATTTAGCGGGGGCAGGAGGCAGTTTGAGGAGCTAGGGGACTTTCGAGAAGTCTCTATGAGAGTACCTGTGGCGGGTACACTGGAGGCTTCGGCTTTGGCGGCGAGTTTGTTGGTTGTTGGAGTTGTGGTTGGAGAGATGGCCTGCCCCGGCAATTAAAGACCAAGTCCTTCGAGTCTTGTACGCTCAGTTGACAACCATGCACATTACGTTACTCTGTATGGGCAGTTGGCTTGATCTTGAAGCTTGCCGAGACTGGTTGTTTACCTGTGGGTTGGCGGTGTAGTGTTAGTGTGGTGTTGAGCTTTGACTCCCCACATGAGATCGAGATACCCCACCTGATCAGTGGTAGGCTCTTCACAGCTTCAGGACCTGATTGCGTAGGCTTTTGGGATCTCTATCCTGAAGGACGGATGACACCAGTTAAAGCTTGTGGATGGGTCTTGTGTGTTCGTCGGAACTACGACGATAGTTCCCGATGACGCATCTTGTGGGTCCAGGTGCATAACCTCTGCAGAGTTTTAGTCGATGCGCATTGCCACGTCTTTTTGGAAGGACACCATCCTGAGTTGTGCTCCTCGTTGAGTAGTTTTGTTTTTCTTCCTTCTCTCCTCTTCTAAATGTTTTTAACTCCGGCCTTTGAGCTGTGACCAAGTGTGGAGATTACATCGGCATTAAAATGAACCCTCGCCCGAGATAACAGAGATCTCTGCGGGACAAGATAATAAAATTTGACAAGTTTGAAAATAAAGCTTTATTGCATACTTTAAATAAAATAAAATGTTTTAAACTTGTATTTAGCATTTGAGCCATGCCTTTAACCTTGAAACTATTTGCATGCATACATTGTTGTTAGGTAGTACGCGTTTTGCTGAGTATTTGTACTCACGACTTTCTAATTTGTTGTTTTCAGAGGATACTCTCAGTTTCGACTTTGACTACGTCTCTGACGGTCCGTGACGTCCGCTCCTGCGCTCGAGCTAGCTTGTGTGGAGAAGGTTCGCTACTGTCGCTATATTGATGCTTCCGCCGTTGTTTTTATTAGATTCACGATAGAGATATATCCGCTCTGAGATATTTTCGGCCTGCGTGCCGATGGACCCTTTTGGAGGATTTTATTCTAATAATTTTACTCTGATCTACTATTTTCTAATTTATTTTTTGTTTAATATTTCTGTTATAGTTTCTTGATTGGTCGTTTGTGATGTCGTAATTGCCAAACTTCTGGAATTGGCAATGTCACGTGAGATCGGGACTTATCGAAAGGTAAGTGAAAACCCAGTCGTTACATATTCCTAACTAATCTAGTAGATATAGGTGAAGTTTTCCGTCGGCACATCTAGTGCGTCAGGCGGATTTGCTCCCTCCAGAAGATGGTTGGCGTCTTCACCCTTCCAAGGTGGAGCTCCAGTATGTTATCTGTGAGGTTCTATATACCAACTGTCAAGAGGTTGGATTTATTTTCCTTTTTATGGGACCTTTTGCCTTGTCTTCCATGGACTTGTCTTCCCCGTGTATGGGTTCTTGGTCTCCGTCGATTTGAGTCTGCCGCTGAGGCGAAAAGCATCAGATTCCCTTCGTCGGATTGAAGCTGTGTCCAGTGGCGGTTTTATCGCCCGTGCATTCATCGATCTATGGTGTGTTCTTCTGCGGAACATGCTACTCGTGGCACTTATAAAATTTGATGATGCTTCATCTATCTGGGATTTGGCTTCAAGCTTTGTGCAGATCAGAGAGGCGGAGGCATCAAGTTCCTGGAGCTTTTTGTGTTCTTCAGTGTAATTTTATTTTCGTTCAAAGGCTCCTCTGTAAGGGGATGGATGTAATTACCTTATTATATCTAATATAAGTCCAACTCTTTTCCCAAAAAAAAAATTATGCATTGTTTGGACAGTGATCTCGAAAGCAGATTATAATGGCGGATGTGTATAGACTGTTGGTTTCAATGAGGAAAATGCTGTTACAAAGCTTTCCATCATGGTCGTCTGTGTGATGGATTTATGGAAACATGATTGAAGATAGATTCGTACTTGCTCGATTCATTCTAAAATTGTCATTACCGGCTAATTCAAATTTGAACAAAATTATATGAAAATAATGACACACTAGAAAACTCGCAGAGCGTTGCAGCGCATATATGTTCACTGATCTACAGGTTGGATGGCCCTTGTTTAGGCATTACATTAAAGAGTAACAAAAATGATGTTATCACCCTTTAAATTTGATGTATATGATTGGAAAAAAAAGAATAGATCCATCTCAAAAACTGTAAATAGAGCTATAATATAATTTTAAGAAGTTGATATACTTGTAATTTGATATACCGAGGTGTATAGGTGTCACAGTACATGTACATATTTCAAATATTCCTCTGCTCACTCTCTCTCACAGAGCTATTTCTCTTATTTACAAATTATAAATAAAAGAAATATCACAGTACTATGGCCTGGGCAGGGCGGCCGATGGCGGTAGGGTGGGGCGACTGGGTTGGGCAGGGGCTGCCGCCATGGGATGACTGTGACCGCGATCAGGGGTGGATCCATGCCGGGGTGGGCGGGTCTTGAGCGTAGGCTGTGTGACATCCCAAATTTTAGGACTCGTTTAAAATGCGAATTTCAAAATTCTTCTAACAGTCACTCTAACATTTTTCCTCCTTCTCACCTTCTCTTTTTTTTCCTATTTCAAAAGAAAAATCCTCACTAAATTAAAACATAGCTAATTTGAAATTTTCAAAATATTAAAATTTGAAAGTGCGACAAGTGTTTGACTCTTTGGTTTCCTTTGCCGTTAGTTTTCTTACATTGCTTTTAATTTCTAAACCCTACCAAATTCCTTTGGAACTCCAAATCCTTTCAACCTATGTGAATTCAATTCAAATCAGACCAAAACCTCAAAATCCAAATTTTGATCTCGGGCCGTCCTTCCTTTCTCCTCCTTTCCCTGGCTGGTCCAACCCTTTTCCCCTCTCCCAGCGTGGGTTGCTGCCCTTCTCTTGCGCTTGGCACAAGCCAGCCCAGCACTGCACCCCTTCTCTCTCCTCCCTCCACTCCACGCCGCCTGGCACAGACGCCGGTGCGAGCGGCGCCACGCACCCGGCCATGCGCAGCACATGCGCCCTTCGCCGCTCCCGCGTGCCCGTCCATGTGTTCCCCGTCCCCGGGCGCTGTTCCCCTCTTTTCCGACAAGCCACGAACACCCCTGCGACTCCATCGAACGCCGCCTCTGCCATAGCGCGCGCTCTGCTGCCGTGCGCCGCGCCGTCGTGTCGGCCTGCGGCTCCTCCCCTCCCGGCGTCGCGTGCACCACCTGCCCCCGCCACTCCTACCTCCAGAGCCTTTCGATTTCAGCGGGACACGGCTGGAGCCAAGCCCCGCTGTGCGCCGCCGCTGAGCGCTGTGCGCTTCCTCGGCGAGGTTGAGGCCATGGAAAGGATCCCCATTTCGCTCACGTGGTCCTCCACCGGTACACCAAGCTCCCCGACGCCTCTACCGGCTAGACGCCCCGCGCCGTCGTGGCGCGCCGCCCTACTTCGTCGATGGCGCGCTGCCGTGCCTCTCGGCCCCGTCGCGCCACTGCCATGGGACTTGCCATGCTGTCCTCCCTCTTCACCGCCCGAACCTGAGGCTCCTCCAGCGCTGCTGCGTCCTCACCACCGTCGTGGTCCACGGCGACGGCGTGGACCGGCCCCCCTGCTGCGATCCACCGCGCCCTAGGCAGGGGCCACGGCCTCAACAGAACGGTGGTAAGGACACTTCTCAGAAAAGCCCTTCAATTCTTTAGATGAAGTTCTAAGCCTAAAACTTTACAGAAAGCTTTCCGATCTCCTGTTTTATTCACACAATAGTTCTATTCATTTTTGCAACAAGACCCTGTTCATTTCTATAATTACAAAAATACCCTGCACCCATACACACAGCACCGGGTCTGGACACCAAACTAGCATGTGTCCTGGGCACCGGTCGCCACCCAACCTGAACGCACGCAAACTGCGACCTGGCCAAGACTACATTCACGTGACCATAAGCAGAGCCATGTTGGCGAAACCTCGGTAGGACACCGTGCCGCACTGCGCCCTAGCGCGCGTGCGCAAGAATAGGCGCGGCCCTAGTCTCTGACCAATGGGCCGCGTGACCATGCGAACAGGCCATACACATGCATCCTCTCACGCTCGCACTAAGTTCAACACCCGACTTTATGTTCCTGAACACTGGCACGACCGCGTGTCCACGGGCATAGTCACAGAAGTGGACACGACCACAAACACATGTACACAGACATGGATACGGGCACGTCACAGCTCACGTGTCCACAGACACGGGCATAGACACGTCTGCGGACACGAGCACGGACACGTCACAGTTCACGAGTCCACGGGAGATATTCCTCGATTTTGGACACGACTGTGTCCAGGGGCTGTGAACACAGGTCGAACCATGTGTACACGGAATTCCTCGATTCTGGACACCTATGCGTCTAGGGCCGTGGACACAGGCCGAATCATGTGTCCACAGGATTTCTCCCAATTCTAGACATGCATGTGTCCAGAGGCCGTGGACATAGGCCGAGCAATGTGTCCACATAGCTTTTTTTCGATTCTGGTCTCGGACCACCCGACAATGTTAGAAAATGGTCGAGGTCATTAGCTGAGGCACGTGACTTCGAAGCTGCTCCACCACTCCGCACCCGCACCTGCCTAACGACCGAGGTCCCTGGACGAACCACGTGACCAAGAGGCTGTTTCACCACTTCGTGCTCACACATGTCCAGCAACCATGGATACAGACTGGGCAGCATGACTACGAGGTTTGTCTTCTGTTTCACGCCTGCACACACCCGACAGCCGTGAACACGTGCCGGGTAGTGTGTCCACGGGGTTTTTTCCTGTCTTCCGTTGTGAGCACCTTGTTTGCCTCACTACAACCACACCTCAACTCCGTTTTCAGTGGTTTTGGCGCCGTTGGAATCGTTATCTCGAGCTCCACCTCATCAAGTCATTCAAACCTCTGCCAACATCTGATCTTGCTGGTTTATTGATGTTTAATTGCTTGTTTCTTCTATTGATTTTATTGATATTAGTGCAAGTCTTTAATTATGATGCATTCCTAAGCGTAGATTTATAATAAGTTAGTGTGCACCCCATCATAGCATGACTTCATTGTTTAGCACACATTAGTATGCATAACCATGTTCGCACTAAGTAATCTAATAGAATTATAGGATTAATAGTTAAATAACAATAGCTAAATATTGGAAAGTAAGTGAATACTTAGATAGCAGCCCGTAAGCGTCTTGTCATGCCTTCACTCATGCAACAGCATGTATTAGCACATGTGCCACTTGGTAATTTTAGTAGTTTAATTATGTAAATTAAACTAGGTACTTAGTTGTTGATCACTTAGGGTGACCCACCATTATATGTATAAACTAGATAATTAACAATAACGCTATGCCCTACACCGCACCATAGTTGACATCATCTACTTAGTGTAGTAGTTTAGTTGTAAAATCAAGTAATTAGTCACTAGGAAGCACGTGCAACGCATCGGCATATGCTAGTGCACGTGCCGTCTATTAGCATTAATGGTATAATTACAATAACTCAATAGCTAATTATTAGTTACTCAGGAATAACTAAGATCACCTACATAATAAGTGGTAAATGTTGAATAGCCGCATATGCATCTCATCCTTAGCCAGCATGCATCTGCACACATACCGAGTTAGTTCTGTGTAAACTAGATAAAATTAGAATAT
>BCLG01000394.1:150996-167677 GCA_001602295.1 Zoysia matrella | reverse complement strand
CCATCTACTGAAGCATTGAAGCCTGCTTGTTTCCCCATGTTGGCAAAATTTCAGGTGCAGAGCTCGATCAAACTGGGATAAAGGCTTTCAGTTTCATTTCTGAAACTGAAAAGTTTCAGTTCTAAAACTTCAGGATTGTCACCTTTCTTCTGAATTGTCCAAAATTGATTGCTCAATAAGAACAAATGTATTGGCACGTCGTGTTATCTAATCTTATAATATTGTAATTAACGATATGGCATTTAACTCTGACAAACTTGTGAACTGAAGATGGAAGCAACTATTTTCAGATCAATCATCCAATGGCATTGCTGTACAGGATATCTAAAAAAGTGGGAAGACATTCATTTTTCAAATACAAACGAGTACATGATTATGAAATCTATCAAAAAAAATTCTATGATTTTGGATCTGCAGATGCTTGGGAATGGTCAGTGAGCCACCTTTCTTCTGTTTCACTCGATAACAAGTTCATCTGAAAATTTAACACAAAATTCACAATTCTATACTAAAAAATTAGAAAAACACTATGTTATTTGTTACCATTACCTGTATCACAGAATAGTACGTTTTTTGGGGCAATTTCTTTTGTCATGTAGAACTAACTCTTTGCATGAACCACACAAGCGTGGGACCCTCTCATTTTTCTTTTTTCTTAGCATTCTCCTTCTTCCAGTCAGCCCCACCTTTGTCAAAGTGTCCCCTAATTCTCTTTACACTGCCCCTGGAGCGCAAATCATTAGGTGGAAATATACTAATTTGAGAAGGCATATTGCAACCAATAAAATCTTCAACTTCTTCTATTCTGCTTCTTTGACTGTCAGGAAGCTCTTGTTTCACTTCATCCACAAACTTTTGAAATTTACTCCTAACAATGAGCATCGTGTCAAGAGAATTATCTGCTTGTTGAAGTATGTCTTCCATATCCTTGCGCATATCTGATGCCACTCTTTTAACTTCTGTATCCATAGCACTTTTTCCCTTTTCTTCTAGCAGATTCCCATCTCTGTCATATAAAATCTCTCTTGCAGTTTTTTGTCCACCTTTTGAGCATGTAGTAACTAGGTAGCTCATTCAGTCTTATGCTGCGTAGTACATATAAAATATGGCGGCAAGGAACTCCGTGTGTCTGAAATAACATACAAGAGCACCTGCCAACCATAGTCAACATATCTAGATTGACTTCTCTTACCTTGGGGCTGTTATCTATTATGGAACATATTTTAAAATTGCCTTCCTGCTTCATGCTATCAACAATACAATTATCCCTAGCAGCCAGCATCTCCTTCTGAAATTCTAGAAATATCTTATATGTAAAAACTTTGCTTCCATGCTTTTCAATGGACCATACTGTCTTTAATACTGGATCTGTATGGATACTAGCATTGTCTTCCATCAACTCCAGTTCTCGTTGTTCTTCAACTGCAGTTTCAAATCTAACCCAAAATTCAACCAAAGATTGCTTGAAACCGATGAAGCATTTGAAAAAAGAGTGATCTTGAAGTAGTTCTAAGAATTCCAGCCAGAAATATGTCCCTAAAGTACACTGGTACCCATGATGCACGAATGTGGTATCGGTTAGTGAGCCATTCATTACCTTGCAATCCAAAATCTTCAATAATTTTACTCCATTCTAATTCAAACTCTTCTGTTGTTTCAGAATCATATACACAACAATTGACACGCTTATAAAAGTCTCTGTTTTCCCTCATAGGTGAACCAGCAAGCTTGTTTGGTTGCTTCGTCGAAATATGCCACAAGCATAGCCTATGCATGCTAGATGGAAAAACTTTAGCAATAGCTGCCCTCATGCTGGCATCTTCATCAGTTATGATAAGTTTGGGTGCAGTCCCTTCACCCCCCCCCCCCATTGCCATTGCTTTCAGGAATGTGTTGAACAACCATATGTATGATTCTATCCTCTCATCAGAAATCAATGCAGCCCCCAATAATACACAACCTCCATGGTGGTTAACACCCGTGAATGGTGTAAACTTCATGTTATACTCATTGGTCTTATATGTAGCATCAAAAGATAGCATATCTCCAAAATATGTATAATCCTTTCTACAAGTGGTATCTGCCCTGAAAACGTGCACCAACCTACCTTCTTCATCAACAACATAGTCAAAGTAAACAACGAAGGAGTCCTAAATGTTTTTTAACCTGTGATCGTGGGAATGTATGGCTTTGGGGTGAACAAGGACATGGATGCCAACTCTACTGATGGTGCAGGTGTTGGTCCCTGTGAGTTCCTTCCTCCTTGATTACTTCCTCCATGATCACCTCCCTCGTTCTCCTCAACCATCCCCTTCACCCTGGATCAAAAATCATGGCCGGTTTAGTTTCATGAGTATGAAATATGGAGGAGGAAAGAGAGAGACGTGAGGTTTGATAGGTACCAGAAGCGAGATCCTGCAGCTTGGCGCCCTGCGCGACCTTAGGTCGTCGTTCAACAGCAGAAAGTGCCGGCGGTTGTCTGATTCCGAAGAGAGACGGAGGAAGGAGATGACCATGGAGGAAATTTCGTTAGAAACTTATTTTCTTCAGGGGGTTTTGCGCAAAATAGTGCAGTGGGATATGTGGGAGACGCGCAGCTCTTCCCAGCGGTTCGATCGCGATCCAACGGATGAAACGGTTTGTTTGTACCATTGCACTGAAATTAGATTTGCACCGAAATTTTCATATATATATATATATATATATATATATATATATATATATATATATATATATATATATATATATATATATATATATATATATATATATATATATATATATATATATATATTTCTTCTATCAGACAACAAAGATGCATTTTACCTCTTACCAAAAAAGAAGACAAACTGGCTAATATTTAGTATTTAAATTTGTAAAACAAAATTTTGAAATAGGATGGTTACTAGTCATGGCATGTTTGGTTTCACACCATTGTGCGTGTTGATAACTTGATAGTAGTAGATAGTACCAAATTGTGATAACGTGTTATGGTGTTTGTTATTAGTAGTCAATTGCTTATCCTGAGACTTGCACAGGATTTCCTATGCAAACTTTTTGAACTGCATGCCTTCAGTTTATTTCTGTGCACTTTGCTGGAGCTCAATATGATCATGATCTTGTTATGTAACAGTGAACCGAAGCAACTCCGGGGAAGCATGATTTTGGACATGGCATTTGGTAGGCATGGTCGGTAAAGGAAACATGAGTGTGCCTAATTTCCTGTGCTGGATGCTCAACACTGCTAATTTTACATGAACCTTGCTGCACACCGGGTTCTTATCCACAGTGACTCGTTTCAGAAGCAAATGCAAACTGAGAAGAGCACGACCATGGCTGCTACATGCATCCAGATGAAGGTGCAACAAGATGGTGGAAAGGTAGAAGTCGAGGGACAAAAATTATTTATTCATGTCATTAAGTTAAAAGCTGAATAAAGATAGGTTAGAATATTAAATTATAAAAATTCTTGGAAAGAATTTTAATTAAAAAAAAGTACTCTCTCTCTCTCCATTCGTAAACGGAGCCCCCCGCATCACTCCCCCAAGGGACTCAAGCGGTGACCAAATCCTAGGCCGCCGCCACCACCTCCCCTCCATTGCTGCACCACCGCTAGAGTGAGCTGCCGGCACAAGCCATAGGTCAAGCTAGGACGGTGGCTCTAGCCCTAGGGCTGCGCACCAAGGAGTATAGGCATGGCTCTGGTGAGTGGTGACCGGCCTAGTGGCGATGATGACAGATGGCGGATGGGCCTGCTCAGTCGCCATGGTGGTGGTTGACGACCAGCCCTATTTGGGGGCACCGTGGCGACGGTCAAGGGGTGGTTCTGCTCGGTGCGGTAGCACTAGCATGTCGATTCACAGATCTGCTCGGTGCGTGGTGGTGGTTGACAACCGGCCTTGCTTGAGGCGTCGTGGAGATGGTTGAAGAGCGGATCTGCTCGCAGGCACCCACGGCCCGGTCGTGCAGTACTTTGGTGGCTGGCTCCAGAGGCCGGTTACACTACTACGAAAAGACCCTTCAATGTCGGGTCATAAAGTTTTGCAATGTCGGTCTATGTGACACTCCTCATACGACACTGGTATAAACAGTAATTAATATCGGTCCGAAGAAACTGACACTGAATCAAGTTATTAGTGTCAGTCAAATGACATAATCTGGCCGACACTGATAGCAGTGCCTTCAGTGTCTGTCATGATAATGCCAGCGGGACCGACTCTAGCAATAATAATAGCATTGTCGGTCAGTATGATATTATCTGACCGACAGAAGTAACTACAATAGCAGTGTCGGACGGTATGATATTATCTACCGAAACTGCTATTAGTTACACTAATGTCGCTCTCTTGAGGCCACACGATCGACACTGATTTATGTTAACATCAGTGTCGTTTATTATGACGTCATAGACCTCACACTGCCATTTCCACTGTGGGTATGTTGTGTTGATGTCATGCAACCGACACTGCTCTTACTAGCAACAGTGTCGGTCTCAATGATGTCAATTTTGACGACATTGTTTACAGGACTTTCATGATATATATTATGATGTCACGTGGCTGACACAACTTCCTAGATTAGGGGTGTCAGTTTCTGTGACGTCAAAAAACCGACACTTTCATGTATTTGAATACCTGAATAACACAAATCAAATGCAAATAACAGATTAATAAAATATATTGACGGAGACAATGTATTCACAAAGTGAATGTTTAGGGTCACATATGTACACCAGTTCATCCACTGCAGCAGCTTAATTTACACATATACATGAATATACATACTTCACATAGACGTAATAACTAAAATTTCATTTGCTCGGCCAACTCCAGTCTTATTCATTAATTCTCTTCTGCTCAGCCTCAAAGTTTTGCTGAATTAGTTCAGAATTGTTATATTTCCTGCACTAATTAAATAGTTCTTCATGTCTTGCCACAACACCTTCTGGGTCAAAATATTTACACATTGGATGAATAAACTCATGCATCATAAAGCGGATCATTCGAGATGCAATGTCATAGAGTGTGGCTTCATCATATTGACTTTCTTGTATTTGTACCTGCTTGTCTGGCTGCCAATATTAAGAACAAAATTAGTAATTACTGAAATACAAATATCAATACAGTGTGAAAATGCATATAACAATATTACTAAAACTGCAAGTACTTACATTTTTCTATACATAATCTTTTTTGGGCAATGTCATGTAGTATTTTTCAGAGCCTGCTTTTATTTATTTGCACACATAGTAGCCATAATGGACACTGCCAGGAGCCTATTTTACACACTTTGAGAACAAAATAGAAAGGTTAAAAGTCTCAAAGATATAGATAAAAATATAGTGATATAGATTATTGAATTATGGTGCAGTAGTACCGGAAAATGTGTTTTGTATGATAATTTTTCTTTCCGTTTTACATGGTGTTTTCCTCTAAGCTCGATGTTGAACCGGTAAGCGCTGTCATCGATAAAAAAATATTGTGTCATGATTATGAATATCAGATCACTAAAGAATTAAAATGCTATTAGAGGTCATTACGCATCAAGGACTTACAAGAAACCGTTGTAGGTGCTCCTTTCACGATCAAGAGAGTCAAATACCCAAGCCTTCCCTAATTTTGGGTATATCATGAAAGCAATCCAATGATTGCTATAACAAAAATACACTTAATCATGTTAGTGTTCAAATTTATTAGTCAAAAGTAGGGTTAAGTAAGTGGTAGAAGAAAGCATACTCACTCAATGTTATAAGGAGCCATGATGCACTCCCTGTCCCGCCAAGTGTACATGGCCCTACCTATGTAGGCTGATGCAGCATTTTTAGCATTTTCGACCAACACGTTATGGTACGCCTTTTGGTCATTCTCCCTTCAAGTCAGGGTGGTCCATAGGGATGCTGATCGTTGATTGGCTTATTGCTGTAGGGTTAAGGTACACGACTTTCTTATTCGCACCGTAGTTGAAGCACATTCTAAAAACATAAAACAATATATAGTCAATTATGGTGTTAATTAATAGTATGACTAATTATAAGGTTATTATTGTTCGAAAATACTTGCAAGCACCATACGGTTATGAGAGTGGCATCCAATCTCTTAAGTCGATAGAGGGCATATATGTCTTCAAATGGCACATTTAGATTCATTGGCATAGTGTTAAAAAGTTCCCTAAGAATCTTAGCTTGGATACACTGAACATCTTTAGAACATGCTTCTAAGTACCACCCATGAAATCTACGCATCATCCAGTCCTTCATGAACATTTGAACTGTAAAAAAGAATACTAATGTGTAAGATCTCAAGATCCTTTAGGAAGACCCTCTGGCACTAGAGGTGTGTGCTCCACCAGTTCCTTTTTCTCATAGGTGTATGGTTCTGTCATAACCTTGAGGAACATTTGAACTGTAAAAGAGAATACTAATGTGTGTTCTATACTTTAGCGGTTAACATACTAATAGAAGGTGCTGACCTATACTCTTGCTAGATGTTGAGTCCTTAGCACGTGTCAGTTGAGGCGTAGGGAGGTTATCAATAGGTTTCTCAGCAACACCCTCGTCCTGATATGTCTCGGGAGGCAGAGGGGGGGATCCATGGTAGGCCTCTCAGCAAGAGCAGCCTCATGCTCATGTGTCTCAGGAGGCGTAGGGGTCCATGGTAGGCCCCTCAGCAGTGGCAGCCTCATGCTCATGTCTCTCGAGAGGCGGAGGAGGTCCCATGATTGGCCCCTCAGCAACAGCAGCCTCATCCTCATGTCTCTTGGGAGGCGGTGGGGGGCCCATGAGACACCCCTCAGCACCAGCACCTTCATTCTCTTCTGTTGGAGAAGACTGGGGCGAAAGTGATGGAGTAGGTCGAGACACTGGTGTTGTTTCAACCGCAGATTGAAAACAATGTCTCGTCGGTGCCAAAGGACGAAATTGCTAACGGCATCTCCTAAAGTGCCAATCCTCTCTTCCTCATCAGGATAATCGAGACCAAAATCAAGATACTTGTCATCTACTACCTTGATTAGTTGCACCTTGACACACTCTAGTGGAATAGATACAGTACGAAATGTACGATCAGGCATTGCAATGCCTTCTGCAACTTTGATGCTTCTTTTCCTGCCAAGAGTCATATTCAATGAGCAAGGAGTATTCTTGATTATATCATCCACTAGGTACTTAGTGACCGGTTCAGGCGCGGACCCATGGCTGCTTGGAGGCAGGTTTTTAGTAGTTGGAGTAGTCTCGATATTGTCGTTGACACTGATTCGAACATTCGGTACAGCAAATAGTTGGACGAACTGTGGATTTTCTTTGAGGAATTGGAAATTTTTTTCTTTTCACTTCTCGTGTTCATCATCTTTGTTGGGTGGATCACGCTTCTTGTAGCTACTCGCGTCGTTCGAGAACTCTAATTTCCACACAGCCATTAAAGAGACGGCTCGTGTACGACCTCGATGTTGCTCGTTTCCAAGGGCAATAGTAAACTGGTCTCTTTCCTTCTTTGGCTTAAAGGTGCCTTCCTTCTTCTTTGCAGCTATCTCCTTGGCTTTATGTATAACTTCACTAATAACTGAGCTTTTAGGAATCAATTGCCCATCATCAGTTGACTTGGATCGACCCAAGACCCAGTTTTGAGTGCGTTCACTGCATCCTTCTCGTGGGTCGGTATCCCAGCTTCTCGATCCTGTTGTTTTTTTTTTGCCTTCACTTTTTGATTTTAGCTGCATATCCACCTGAACCGAGATTAGGATGCATCTTGTTCTTTTTACCCAGTTTCGTAAAAGACTCGCTACTCTTTAAAACATTTTCAGATATCATCTTCTCAACAAATGCTTTTCAATCATCAGGTGTGATGAAACCGAACTTGTTGAATGGTGTTAGACCCTTTCAAACATATTCCTTATTAAGGTTCATCCTAAATGTCCGAATGCATCTTCTCATTGTGTAGAGAGAAGCCTTTTTTGTACGGTCAAGGCAATATGTGGGGAAAAGGTACTTTGCGCACAAGTTGTCCCACAATTTATTCTTTTTTCTTTCGAGACACTACACCAATCATGAAATGTAATCCTAACTTTTTCTCTTACTAAGACACCACAATCATTATGCCATTTTGTGTTGATTCCTTCTGGCTTCACAGGCGCACCACATTGGTCGACAGCTTCTACAGCAAAAATTCCAGCATGTAGCTTGTTGGCTTTTCTGGAACCACCCTTCATGTCTTCTGTGAAGTGGATAATGTGGAGGCAGTCCTGTCCTTAGTCGGCACTGTCGCTTCTTCTTCATCAGTGAAATTAAGTCGTCTAGTGCTTCGAGCGGTAATATGTTATGAAAGATAGAGTTATATAAGGCATTTTTATTTGAGTGAAAATGAACAGTGTTAATTTGACTATCAAATACCTCATCGATTGGATTGTAATGGGGGTCTTTTTGCAGCAGGCACTGCCTTTTTGCGCACGGAGGATAGGGAGGGGAAGGTTACTCAAAAGATGAGCTACTTGAGCTTTTGGGAGAAGAAGCCACATGTGTCAATGCACCAACTTTCTCCATTGTAAAGATTATGTACTAAAAAGTAGAAAAATATATATTATTGTATCTGAATGGATATCGAAAAGAAAAGGGTACAATATAGAAAGACTATTGCTCTCAGTTCGGGTAGCAAATTTAACAGCCTTCAAACGCTCTAAGGTCATATAGCAATAGCAACCTTCCTATATATAAGAGAATTTAGAACATGTGTCATATATATTAGAGTCGATTATAGTAGTGTCGGTCAAAGATGATGTCAGCAATACCGACACTATACGGCAACAGTGTCTGTCGCTAACGTCATCAAACCGACATTGTTATTCACACAGCAATTTCGCAAGATTCACACAGGAATTTCATAGGGATCAAATCAAATTCATAGGAGAAACATATGAATCAACAATTTTACCTTTTTGTCAAAGGTCTTACAATGTATCCACAAACTAAACAATAATATGTATATACATCAAAAATATCATATAGCATTTCGAAGCCACAAGAATTGAGAGAAACAATAGTGAGAGGGGATGCGACTTACAGTTTGCAGATTGCCGGAATGGGGGAGGGGAGGCGGCTTACCGAGAAAGAATGGGTGAGGGTACTTACATTAGGGTTTTGGAGTGGGTGAGGGGGAGAGGAGACGCCGGCCAGGAGACCGGAGTCATAGCAGAAAACGCCGTGGGTGCCGAGGTCAGAGGCGAACGCGCAGCCGAATGTCGGAGGGCGACGCACAGCCGTGACCGGTGCCAGAGCCAAGGAGCACGATCGACTAGCTGCGGCCGGTGCCGAAGTAGCAGCGATGGGAGCGATGGCAGTGGGTTTAGGGTTCGCGAAAAATTTTGGCAGCGTAACGACGTCGCACGGGAAATGAAAACGCCACCAGGTTTACTGTGGAACGAAGCAACAAGGCTCACTTATTTAGTAAGAGTAACAATGTCGGACACAATGACGTCGTAATAACCGACACTACAAAAACTGCTAATAAGATTAACAGTTTCTTTAATGTTTTTTTTGTGACGTATATAATGATACTTGATCTACAATTTCATTTTAGTAAATTGCATTGTGTAAGGAACCTGACAAATTTCTGTTTGAATTTTTTTGAGTCTTTTCACGAAATTTTTAGTTCAAATGGAACTATAAGTTACCAATCATATGGCACTATACGTTATGAGTAGAAGAAAATATTGAATGTAGGTCGAAAGTGATTACAAAATTTATAAAAATTGTTTTATAATGAAATAGTAATGCTTATCATCTAGAAAACATTGTACAAGATAGTGGAACATTTGGCGCGTAAAAAAATTTGAAATAATTTAAGTTATGTTTGCTGAGTGACGTTGTAATATTGGTCAAGCCAACCGACACTACAAAAGTAAAAGACCGACACTGTTGTCCTTGCAATGTCAGTCGCTGCTGATTTCAGCTTGCCCAACACTGTTAATAAGTTTAACAATTTCTTTAATTTTTTTTCTCGACATATATAATGATATTTGATCTACAATTTCATTTTAGTAAATTACATTGTGTAAGGAACCTGTCAAATTTCTGTTTGAATTTTTTTGAGTCTTTTTATGAAATTTTTAGTTCAAATGGAACTATAGGTTACCAATCATATGGCACTATATGTTATGAGTACAAGAAAATGTTGAATGTAGGTTGAAAGTGGTTACAAAATTTATAAAAAATATTTTATAATGAAATAGTAATGCTTATCATCTAGAAAACATTGTACAAGATAACGAAACATTTGGCGCATAAAAAACTTTGAAATAATTTAAGTTATGTTTGCTGAGTTATGTTGTAATTTTGGTCAAGCCAACCGACACTACAAAAATAAAAGACCGACACTGTTGTCCTTGCAATGTCGATCGCTGATGATTTCAGCTTGCCTAACACTGTTAATAAGTTTAACAATTTCCTTAATGTTTTTTCCTCAATGTATATAATGATATTTGATCAATAATTTCATTTTAGTAAATTGCATTGTGTAAGAAACCTGTCAAATTTCTGCTTGAATTTTTTTTGAGTCTTTTCATGAATTATTTAGTTCAAATGGAACTATAGGTTACCAAACATATGGCCCTATATGTTATGGGTACAAGAAAATGTTGAATGTAGGTTGAAAATGATTACAAAATTTCAAAAAAATATATGTTCTAAAATGAAATAAGAATGCTTATCATCTACTAGAAAACATTGTACAAAATAATGGAACTTTTCGTGCTTAAAAGCATTGAAATGTTTGAAGTTATGTTTAATAAGTGATGTTGTAATTTCGGTCAGGCAGCTACCGACACTATGGTTGTAAATCACCGACATTGTTGTCCTTGTAATGTCGATTATTGGTGATGTCAAATCGACCGACACTACTAACTAAACTCTAGTCATTCTCGCCTATATATATGTATCCTGCACCCTTGCTTCTCAACCGTCAGCACATCGCCGCCCCTTAGCTGCCGCACACTGCCCCTCCTCCTGTCACGCCGTGCGTATGGTCCTTCTTTCGTTGTTACTTATGATGCCCAGTCACGCACGGCTAGCCTAGTAAGCATATACAAATTATGTATTTTGCCTGTCAGATCTGTTTGCAATATCATTTGTTTACTGGATCTGTTATTCTCATTTGATGCAGGTTTGTCAGATCAAGTTATTACAGTTTATGGATTAGAGTTTATGGCAGTAAGTTCATGACTCATTCCCAAGTTTGGTGTCCTGTAATCTCTGTCAACAGGGTTGACAGAGCCTGGAACGACAGGGGCCGCGTCTACCTACTGCTCAACGGCAGCGTCATGATACCAGAAGTGCAAGATGTAGGCTAGAAGAATAGAAATATCATGATACCAGAAGTGCAAGGGCAACGCATGATAGATCTGAACGTTGTTGATAAGCGTCTGCATGCTCATCACCTTGCGGTGGTTGACGCAATGTGAAGAGCATGCGGACGCTCATCCACAACGTTCAGATGTAGCTTCACTCGCCCTTCCATTACTGGCATCATGACATTTCTACTCTTTTAGTTTACATCTTGTACTTAATCTCAGCGTTCTCTTTCGAGCGTGAGCCGAGCCAGACGAGTGATAGGCATCAGCCTTCGAGTCACCACCGTTGAGCAGCAGGTAGATGCGGCCCTTGCTTTTCTAGGCTCTATAAACCCTCTTGAAGACATGTATTTGAAAATTTTTTGTAAAATGTCACTACTGTAATTTGTAATGACATTTGTATTTTGTAATGATCAACATGTGTTCATCGAAGATTCTGGAATATGTTAATTGGCACTACTGTAACGCTCAAAGATGACGTTAATACATTTGATCGACACTATTGTCAATTGTAATGTCGGTTTTCGCTAACTTCCTACATGACCGACACTATTGCTATTTGTAATGTTAGTTTTCGTTGACGTCATATATGACTGACACTATTGCTAATTTTTGTTTGTATCGAAATTGCCCTTCCCCTTTCTTGTTCTATCCCTGCGCGTCGGCATCCTCTCCATTCTCGCTCGCTCTCCTAGTCATCCTCGTTCCCCATTGCTCGAATATCACTCGCTCCCCTGGTCATCCTCATTTCTAATTGCTCAGTAACCGGTATCCGAGCCCAAGCATCAACGTTGAGGGCAAGTGGCGCAGGACCATATCCCTGGTGTCTTCTCGCCGATCCATGTCAGAGCGTAGGGTTTCATCTAATTCGGTGAAGGATGTGATGTCTCAAAGCCTGGCGACCAGCTTGCATGTGCGGCAACTCCCCCTGGTTGATTGTCCAAAGTGTGGAAAGCGGGCCATTAGGCTGCAGAGCAAGAAGGCCAACACGTACGATGAATTCTTCTTCAAATGCGAGGAGAATCAACAGGTGAGGGTTAATTCCTGCTCTGATTTGACTTGCTTTAATGCACCTGTTCTTTAGAATGCTTTGAATCTCATTGTAGGATGATCCAATGAGGTGCGGTTTTTACAAGTGGGAAAAGGACTATAGGAGATGGTTGGCTGCAAATGTGCACCTTCATATTCAGGTTGCATCAAAAGAAGAACATAAGAAAGCAATTGATGTGTCTGTGGAAGTAGCAAACTTGAAGCTTGAAATTTCGCAAATGACTTATGAATTAACTGAGTTGAAGCATGTGATCAAGAAGTTGAGTACAAAGATGAAGGCAGGAGTGCTAGCTGATGGAGTTTGTGTCATCACTGCTTTAGTTGGTTGTATAGTAGGACTATTGGTGGCAAACATGTTAAAGTAGAAGAATGTGAGAAATGTATTGTGTTTCAGACTCTTATTTCTATTTGAATTATGAAATTGTGTATCCAATGCTGTAATTTGTTCCTTTTTTTAGTGCTGGGTTTGTGTCAATGTTGTTTGGTTCACTATTTTAGTGCCAAACATGTTCCAGTTCATTTTTCAGAAAAATAGATGTAAGTTACATTAATGTCGGTTTCTACTGACACCATACTTGAACGACACTATTGTTCATTGTAATGTCGGTTTATGCTGACGTTATATTTGAGCGACACCATTAGTATCCATATTGACTATCACATCATTTATAATACTGAAAACTCTCGGTCCCACTAGAAGGATCCAAATGGAGCGTCGGAATGTGAAACGCTCAGTGGAAACTGGAGCATCGGAAGGTGAGGAGTTCACCTAAGGGCTATAAATGGGGTCGCAACTGCGCTCCTCATTCTCGTGTTCTCCTCGTCTTCTACGTCTCTTCCGAACCATCTCTTTCGATCCATCTTTCGAACCATTCTCCGATGGTGTCCCAGAAAGTGTAGGAGCTGGAGAGGCAGCTTGAGGAGTCAGAGGCACGACTCATCAAGCTTCGCCAAGATCTCGAGGATATGCGGGTGTCCCTACAGCTTCAAACTGACATGGCATCGGACATCTTCAAGAAGATAAACGGTGCTGTGAAGAATCTGAAGCTGGGGAGTCTGGAGCTCCCTTTAGGCGAAGGGGGGTCTCCTACCCACTTCCTCCACGCCATGGGTCCTCTAGAAGGGATGCTGAGTCGGCTCCCTGAGTCCTCTAGAAGGAATGCTGAGTCGGCTCCCTGAGAAGATGGAGTCGGAGCACCGTGATCTGGCGTAGGCAGTTGCGGACCACATACGGTCTACGGTAAAGGTATGCCAGCCTGACTTTTCCTTCAACACCCTAGTTCAGTTGGCATCCCATCGCGACGCGGTGACCAGGGAGGTAGAGACGACCATCAAGCGCTTCTCCACCTAGGTGGCTAATGCAGTTGTTCAAGAGGAGGAAGAGGAGAATGAAGAGGACTTCTACATGGAGGACTAGGACATGTAAGACTGGTTATTATAAGTAGTAGTAGTAATTTTATAATTTTATAAATATTATGTTTACAAGTTATGTAAATTTATAAATATTATTAGTACAAGTTAAAAGTGTAATCCTGGCTGCAAAGTCAGTTTGTCATTTTAATATCGGTTTCTGCTGACGTAATACATGACCAACACTATTTCTCATCGTAATATCAGTTTTCGCTGACATCATACAGAAGCGACACTTTAACTCATTGTAATGTCGGTTTTCGCTAACATCATACCTGCCCGATACTATTACGTGACGTAACTTTAGTCCCACCTCGTCTATACTTGGTAGTGTCTACCAACTTATAAGCTCTGGCTGTCTGTCCGTAAACGAAGAAGCGTGTAAACTATATGGCAGGTTGGCAATGGAGGTTGCGCATAACCTGCGTAATTTCCAGTGCGAACCTGGTCGTATCGTTGTACATTCTTCTTTTTTATTATATAATAAAAATAAGTTATGTAAATTTATATTAGATATTCTGTCATTTTATAAATAATAATAATAAAAGTTAAATATTATAAGAGTGTTGCAGGTTCTGCAATTTTAAAAAAAAATTACTGTAAGTTAAATATAATAAGAGACATGCATATGGACAGGTTCTTTAATTTAATAAATATTTTAGTAGAGTATTTTGGAACGGAGGTAGTACAATGGTTACGTTTATGTCAGTTTCTGCTTACATCATACTTGACTGACACTATTGCTCATTGTACTTTAGTCTCACCTCGCCTATTCTTGCAAGTGTCGATCTATTTATAAGATCGGATTTTCTGTCATTTGTCGAGGGAGCATGTAAATTGTATGTCTAAATTATACATTGCACGGTCAGCAATGTGCAATTTAAGCATATTGTTGTACTTTCTTCAATTTTTTTTATATATACAATACATGAGATAGCTGTGTAACTTACGGCGCAAAAACCGACACTGTTAAAAAATACTAGTTTCAGTTATTTTTTATGTCAGGACGACCGACACTGATAGATTCATTATTAGTGTCGGTTTTTGTTAGATCACGTTTGTCTGATACTATAGTATTCCATCTTAGCATTGGATGTAGATGAAGTAAACAATAATTGACACTAGTGTCGTGTTTTGTAGTATCGGTTGCTCGTGATGTCTACTGTGATCGACACTATTGAACAATGTTAGCTAATAGTGTTGTTTTTAGAATGATATCACTTGAGTCCTACACTATTGCGGTCACAACAGTGTCGAGTTGTAACGTTGGAGAGCCAGCGAGATTTGTTAATGTCGGCTGTTACGTTCGGCCAATATTGTTATAATTTTTTGAGTGACACCGTAGGCTGATTTTGTAGTCGTATTAGCGGGTTCCATGATGTGTTGGATGGGAGGGATCGGCCGAAAGGTGCACACGGCTTCACCGGTGCCAGCCAGTAGCGGAGTTAGGAAAAAAAAACCATCGGGGTCAACTCCTCTATATCACTTGATTATTACTTAATCCAATGCAAATTTACATGAGGATTTACAATTTTGTTGGGGTCAGCTGACCCCCCAAAAAGGGCCTAGCTCGCCCCTGGTGCCAGCTACGACTATGCTCGTGGCGTAGTTCTTCCTGTTGGGGGCGTCCTCGTGGATCTATACCTTCCAGTTTTCAGCAGTCATGTAAATGGCCCCATGTTCCATCGGCGAGTGTCCTGTCACGGTTGTGGGTGCAGCTCAAGAACTACTGCTGGGTCCGCCACTGTCAAGAAGGCGCGATGGCGATAGGAATTCTGAAGCTCGAGGGGGACACGGAGCACCGAACAACGTCGTTGCTGCTTAATATGGTCAAGTTCGTCTGCTCCGCGGAACCTGGTCGCGTTCATCAGCGAAGCAGCTGTCCGGGGTCGTGACCTATTCATCGTTCTCCGTTGCGCTCCATCGGGTCGCCAGCCTCCATGCTCTAGCATCGCGTCCGCTTGGTTGGTAATTCGAGGTCCTCGAGTCAGTTATTTTGAGACGGTAGCATGTGACAATTGTGATGTATGTAACAGTTCAGGAACTGATGAACCCAGTCCCCCTACCTCCCGGCGATTCCAGCCCCCCGCCCCCCTTCCGCTGGCGACCCTGCGAGCGCCGTCGCCTCCATCCACAGCCCCTCCCCCCTCAACCCCGATGCCCCCTCCTTCTTCCCAGCCAGTGCCCTGCCCCGTCCCCAGGTAGAGCCTCGCTGAGCTGGCTTCGGTTCACCCCCTCCTCCCCCTCCTCTGCCTCTACTGTTGGTCGCTGCAGTCAGCCCTCCCCTTCGTTTCATGACGTGGTCCCTGCGAGGTCCGGCCCCCTGCCACCTCCCCCCCAAGGTTTGAAGCACGCAGCTCCAGATCTGCGGAGGGAGAATCCTAGCCGCCAGATCCAGGCATACGGGGCTGGGTCGCGGGTTGATGCTGAGGGCTGGCGTGCGGTTCTTCGTCGTCGCGCACATCAGGCCGCCCGTAATCCCCCTCCAGCAGCTCGACAACCTGCTCGCCCATTGCCGGTGGATCTCGTTGGTCGCTGTTTCAACTGCTTCAGTTCCGACCATGTTGCAAAGGACTGCCGCAACCCTTCTCATTGTCTCTGATGCCGAGAAGGCCATCGGGCTCGCACCTGCAAGCGGCCATGCTCGCCGGATGCTGCTGGTTCGCCGCGCCAGAGGCGTCCCTTTCGGCCACCCAAGCAGGGGGGCACGCGCCAGGTTGGTCACTACGGCGGGTCCCAGTCCCGTCGTCGTCCCCTCCGTGTTCCTCCACCAGCTTCACTCCACCCGGGTCGTTGGCGGCCTCCACCCTGCCAGGGTCGCCTCCCCGCCCTCTGACGGAAGCGTCGCCGCCTCATGTCTATTCGTAGGAGGGTCGGGCGCAATCCG